>JARPMJ010001607.1:122500-153839 GCA_033366665.1 Phoxinus dragarum | reverse complement strand
CAATTAAGTTATTTTTGTGCTATTTTCCCTTCTCTGCCATCAAGATTCACTTTAGCTTATTTAGCCTAATTTAGTCTGTTGATAGAAAAGTGGAAATAACCATTACTGAATGAATTACTGTTTCTCCATCCGTGTGTGTGTGTGTGTGTGTGTGTTTTAGACATGTATAAGTGTGTGTGTGTGTGTGTATGAGAGAGTGAGTGTGTGAGTATGTGTGTTTTTGTGTGCATGTGTTTGTTTGTGTGTGTGTGTGTGTTTTTTGTGTGCATATGTGTTTGTTTGAGTGTGTCTGTGTGAGTGTGTTTGTGTGTGTGTGTGAGAGAGAGAGAGAGAGTGTGTGAGTATGTGTGTTTTTGTGTGCATGTGTGTTTGTTTGAGTGTCTGTGTGAGTGTGTTTGTGTGTGTGTGAGAGTGTGTTTGTGTGTGTGTGAGAGAGAGAGAGTGAGAGAGAGAGAGAGTGTGTGTGTGTTTGTGTGCATGTGTGTTTGTTTGAGTGAGTGTGTGTGTGTTTATGTGTGTGTGAGAGAGTGAGTGTGTGTTTTTGTGAGTTTGTTGTGTGTGTGAGAGAAAGAGAGAGTGTGTGAGTGTGTGTTTTTGTGTGCATGTGTGTTTGTTGAGTGTGTGTGTGTTTGTGTGTGTGAGAGAGTAAGTGTGTGTTTTTGTGAGTTTGTTGTGTGTGAGAGAAAGAGAGAGAGAAAGAGAGAGAGTGTGTGAGTGTTTGTTTTTGTGTGCATGTGTGTTTGTTTGAGTGAGTGTGTGTGTGTGTGTGTTTATGTGTGTGTGAGAGAGTGAGTGTGTGTTTTTGTGAGTTGTGTGTGAGAGAGAAGGAGAGAGAGTGTGTGAGTGTGTGTTTTTGTGTGCATGTGTGTTTGTTTGAGTGTGTGTGTGTGTGTGTGTGTGTGTGTGTGTGTGTGTGTGTGTGTGCGTGCATGCGGGCGTGCGCGTGTGTGTTCTAGGTTGCTGTCAAAAGCAGAGCAGTTGATTCTCACACTCAAGCAATAAAATAAGCAATACAAATGTATCGTTTAGTCAGTATTATTATAGTAACATATAATAATATGTTGCTCAATATTTCTGTATTCTTTATATTGTATGTCATCACAGTATTTCATTGCCAGATAGATTAGCAACATTGTAGCACCAAACAGTTTGAATCAATTAAGATTTTGAGAGATTGCTAGTGGAGCGCGTCCCACATCACACACGGGTGAGAGTCCAGGTTCAGGATGAAGGTGTAGGTTGTAGTTCACTGTGTTTTAAAACTGAGCTCATTTTCTTGGACTGGTCGACGACTTCTGCTGTATTTACTGCAGTGTGTGGTCAGGCTGACTCACACACACACACACTGCTGTCACTGACATCCAGCCGTGACACTACGTGATTAGAAACACAACCCTGCTAACATGATCGGTTCCCCCCTCAGAGCCCATTGAAAGTGTATTTGTATTCAGGTGGGGCTGTGAATCTCTCACACACACACACACTCACACACACACACACACACACACACACACACACACACACACCTGAATGGACTGAGCAGAGTCGGGCTGTTTCCCTGAGAAAGAAACGGTTACTTTAAAGAAAATATAATCAGTCTTATTTCTGGCTGGTAGTTCATCTCCAGTGGACATGTATAAATGAGTCCGGGTCTTTATTAGTCCTCAGTGCCGTTCATCACACACACACACACACACACACACACACACACACACACACACACACACACACACACCACACACACACACACACACACACACACACACACACACACACACACACAGACTGGGTTCAGCACTGGATGCAAACACTTACACATGCGCATGTCAGTCTGTTTCTCACACCAATGATTATATGGCTTACGAAGACTTGAAATATTGTGCTCAACTTTTTAGCTCTCAAAGTTATGAACACATTTTCTTACAGGAACATTAATAAAGTTATCTGGTCTTTAATAATGTCCTCAAAACATTAGCACACAACGTAATTTATACATCGTTCATGGAGGTTCTTTTCTGAAACATTTGAGCTTGATGCTCGTCTAACATTTTTGGAATGTTTCTTCTTGTTTTAGAATGTTCCGAGAATTCTCTGGAAGCGTTTCCGCCACAGAAGAACACTTTTAAAAAAAAGTCAGAATTGCAAGTTTATCTCACAAAAAGACTTCATAACACGCGTTTGCGACTTTGTCATGCAATCTTACTTTTCTTTATTTTTCATTCTGTTGCAGAAACTAGCAATATATGCATTGCCCATGTGTGGATATATATGAAATAAATGAAGACATAAATAGCAATACATGTATATTCACAAAGGTTTATCCTTTATTAGTTCTGCACACATGTTCCCATATACATGTGAACGTATGTTGACACATATACACACACATTCACAGAATGAGTTACATTAGATTTCTAGTTCCAGCATGCTTTGCTTCTGACTGTTAAAGGGAGAAGGGTATTCCTGCACAACGGGAGGCTGCAGTTCTAGGACCGCAGTTCCAGGACCCTAGTTTAATGTGACAGCGCCACACCCACAGAACTGGATCACCAAAAACACAAATTTAACCCCTTTCGCGGCAAAGATCACATTGTTGATCACAACAGATTGTTGTTCAACATTCATTACTTGTTAAAACATCACACTCTTAATTATTTTATCTGGACAAACTGAGCATCATTAGAAAGATTTAAGACTCGATAGTGTTTATGATAAAACTCAAACAGCGAACACAGAGAGATCTGGGTCTCCTCTTCCTGATTTGCGTCAGTAATGTACTCAAGTCTCATTCGCTGTACAGCTGTCAATCATCTCACGTGGTTCAACAATAATTCTGCCCTTCTGCATGACGCGGTCCTGTTATCCGTGATAACCAAGCTAAGACACATCTCTTCACCTGAAACAAGAAGCTAATAACTGCACGATTTCGAGTATATGTGGTTTGTGTGTGATTTTCATGCGATTTGGGGTATTTTCATATGAATTAAGAATGTTTACAGTATTGCCAAGCAATTGCTTTATTATACCATATTTCAACATCTTTTTATGATTTAAAACCATTTTAAACCGAGACCGGAATATGGTACAAATACTCGATGGTGGTTTAAAGTGAGCTTTAAGTAAAAGTTTAATATTAATATTTTAAATTGTGTCGTGTAGCTTGATGCTACTTGCTCTAATCCACCTGCTGCAAGAGCTTTTCTATTCCATAATCTTATTTGTTATAATATATATTTTTTTCTAATGAGACTTAGGATCAAGGTGGATCTTGATACTATGTACTAAACTAAACCATCTGGATCCTAGAACTGCGGTCCTGAAACAGCAGCCGCCGCTATATCATCCAGTTCGGTAGGTGGCGCTGTCACTAAAAAAAACTAGGGTCCTAAAACTGCGGTCCTAAAACTGCAGCCTCCGGTTGTGCAGGAACATACTACTGGTTAAAGGGAGCAAATATTAAAATGAAGTGTTATTTAATGTGTTTTGCTCAATATGAATACAGGGGAAGATCTGTTCATCAGTAGAGCCTGTGGTGAGGTTGCCGGTTATAATTACTGTATTTTAAAAGCAATGACTATAGTCACTCCTCAGCACAGTGATAGTCTCTCGGTTAAAGACTTTAATACACACAGGTATGCTTGTGCTTTTGTTAACTCGCTTGAAAATATGATTAGGAAATTATGATAATTAAAAAAAATAACAACAAATAACATTATATATTTCTCTGTATGTTTATGATGTATTAGTAAATATATCTGCAATATTACACATGGCAGTACCATATCTGATCACATATACATCTATATTATGAAGTGTATTACTGAATATAAAATTACATACATGATGATATATTATTAAATATATTGTCACATATTTTTCAATTTATGAAATGAAGCAATTCCTGATGTATTAATTCAAGAATATATATATATTTTCAAATATACTGTTAAACCATTTAATATATTCATCATTCATATATGGGAAATATATGTTCGTTCTGTAAGGGATAATATTTGCAGAATGATGAAATGTAATGTTCGTAGAACCAAGACAACATTCATAAATAATGTTTTTATAACTTAAAGTGAACATTAGCAAAACGTTCTTTGAATATATTTTGTTCGCTGGGATGATTGTTATGTAGTATAAGTGTTATGATGTTTTTTTGGAGCTTGCAGTTCATTGCCCGTCATGCTTGTGTTGCATTGAAGAGCTTTACAGGAGAAAGAAAGACAGTGATGACAGAAGTTTAGTGAATATGTTCTCTAACTCAGAGCTCAGTCTTTTGAGTCTGTTCAGATCGATTCAGTTCGCTCAGGGAGTTTTTACTCCGAATAATATCTTTGACTTTTTCTGAGTCCTAAAGTCTCTCCACATTCACTGCGTTTCCAATATGTGACCCTGGACCACACAACCAGTCTTATGGGACTTAACAAAAAAAAAAATTGAGATTCATACATCATCTGAAAGCTGAATAAATAAGCTTTCCATTGATGTGTGGTTTGTTAGGATAGGACAATATTTGGTCGAATACAACTATTGAAAATCTGGAATCTGAGGGAGCAAAACAATCGAAACATTGAGGAAATCTCCTTTAAAGTTGTGCATTTATGTTCACGATTGTGCAGCATTCACTCACAAAAATATTGTTTTCTTCATGATCTTTACTTAATATCCTAATGATTTTTGGCACAAAAAAAGAAAAATCGATAATTTTGACCCATACAATGTTTTGTTGGCTTGTTTTTGATTGGCTGGTTTTGTTACACAGACCTTTTTAGTTTCCATTCAAACAAATACAATTCCCATTTTAAACCATTACAAATTCTTTGCGACTTATGACTGGTTTTATTGTAAATAATGTTGTTTTTATATTTTAGCTTTGTATACATTAGCTAAACTCCTCTAACTGAGGATGTCTCTTTACAGCCTAAAAGTGTGATGCTTCTGAAAGGCTGTTAATGAAGAAATGATGATATTAGCGTCTGCTCTGGTTCTTCTTTACAAACTAATCACACGCTGAACTTATGAAATAATGAATTATGATCAAAAGGGACACGCAAAGATAGAGATTCTTGCAGAAGCTGAAATGACACACGGTGCATGGCTTCTTGAGTTCGTTAGACTCGTTTAGTGCTGATTAATCTATGCTAATGAGCCGTTTCCAGGGCAGAGAGTCTCAGATATCAGTCTGACAAGTTTTGAGCTTGTATATTGATTTTTGCTTTGTTTAATTATGTATGTAAATTAATATACTAATGTATAGTGCATTTGATTCTGCTCTTTCTGAAGCACTGAGATTAATTCATTCATGTGCGTATGTATGACGTCCTTTCTTATAACTGTCATAACTCCATTAAGAACATTAATTGAACCGGTCTTTGATGTTGTTTGAATATTAATGAAGCGTTAGATAATGAAGAACCGGGATGTGCGCTGCTTTTATAGCGGACAGCATAGAAACACAACAGAATATGGCTAAGCAGACATTGCTATTGTTAAAAGCGTCGCTAGCATTACTTCTAAGCATTAAACTCTGGTGCATGACTTATTCAACGTTCATTCATTCATTATTCAACGGACAATAATGATACATTACATTTTCCAGCTTGCAGTTGTGCTTCAGACTCACAGTTCTCACCTGGCAGACAATGAAGCTTCTTGAGGTCAGCAGATCAGAGAGATGAGGGGGGCAGGGCAGGAAGAAAACACTTATGCGGCAACCACATAGCAACGCCCTGGCAACCGCATCATGATGGGATGTTGTGCATGATCGAGTGCTGATCACATTTGCTTTATAGTTCAGTAAAGTACAGTCATTCAGAATGTGTGTTTGCATGTGTGTGTGTGTGTGTGTGTGTGTGTGTGTGTGTGTGTGTGTGTGTGTGTGGGTGTGTGGGTGGTTTTGTTATAAGACTATCTGTTGCGACTCATACTGCCACACTCTTATTTAAATAATTTAGCTTCATTGTTATGAACAATATGTAATTAAGATCACTATGCCACATAGTGTCATTAGTCTATGTGTTGAGGAGAGTGCGTGAGTGTGTGCCCGTGTGTGTGTGCGCGTGTGACTGAGGGTGTGTGTGTGTGTGTGTGCACGCGCGTGTGTGTTGACTGAGTGTGTGGGTGTGTGTGAGAGAGAGAGTGTGTGTGTGTGTGAATAAGTGTGTGGGTGTTAGTGAGAGAGAGAGTGTGTGTGGGTGTGAGAGTGTGTGTGGGTGTGAGAGTGTGTGGGTGTGTGAGAGAGCGTGTGTGTGTGTGTGTGTGTGAGTGAGTGTGTGGGTGTGTAAGAGAGAGTGTGTGTGGGTGTGTGAGAGTGTGTGTGTGTGCGCGTGTGTGACTGAGTGTGTGGGTGTGTGAGAGAGAGAGAAGGTGTGAGAGTGTGTGCGTGGGTGTGTGTGTGTGTGCGTGTGTGTGTGTGTGTGGGGGGGGGGGGTGTAAGAGAGAGAGTGTGTGTGTGAGTGTGTGTGTGTGTGTGTGTGTGTGTGCGTGTGAGTGTGGTGGGTGTGTAAGAGAGAGTGTGTGTGGGTGTGTGAGTGTGTGTGACTGAGTGAGTGGGTGTGAGAGGAGAGAGAGAGTGGTGTGTGTGTGTGTGGGTGTGTGTGTGGGTGTGTAAGAGAGAGTGTGGATGTGTGTGTGTGTGTGTGTGTAACATCTCCTTTTGCTGAGGTTTTTAGGAACATTAAAGTTTGTGGTCCTTTACAAGACACTATCACACATCATAAAGTTCAGAAGACAGACACATCAGCACTTTCACACTTGTCATTATATCAAGTATTTCCACTAGACAGCCTTTAGAGGTTTGCACAATTGCTAACACACACGTCATGAACCCTTCACCCATTTTCTCACAACATTAAACTCAAATTCAAATCTTCAAACTACATTCACAAAACTCTGGCAAAATCAAACAGTGCTTTCAGATCACACACACATCAGTCAATATATAAACATCACAGATCTGAGAATAGACAACATCATGCAGTTACATTAGAAAATGTATTGTGTACAGTAAACAAAATGTGCAGTTACATAAAACAGTAATCACAACAAAGGTGAATATGTTGTATAGGCTGCAAGTACGGGTGAAACTCGAAAAATTTGAATATGGTGCAAAAGTTCATTTATTTCAGTAATTCAACTTAAAAGGTGAAACTAATATATTATATAGACTCATTACATGCAAAGTGAGATATTTCAAGCCTTTATTTGTTATAATTGTGATGATTATGGCTTACAGCTTATAAAAACCCCAAATTCAAAATTTGAATATTGTGAAAAGGTTTTCATAAGCCATAATCAGCAAAATTATAACAAAATAAAGGCTTGAAATATCTCACTTTGCGTGTAATGAGTCTATATAATATATTCGTTAAAAGTTTACAGAAGTGACCTCGACGTCCGGGGTTAGCGTTAGCACAAGCCATCAGGCAACGGTTATTTAAATAAACTCCTGGACCCTGGTCGAAATGACTCCGGACCGTCCCTTTAAGACTGAAGGCACGGATCCAATATACTGATCCTGGCACACATGCCTCGGCGGTTTCATTCACTTAAAAATCAAGCGCTATGTCTGCTAGGATACTCACCAGGACGGGCATGTTGGCATCATTTTTGTGTGAATTTGTCTGTTGAAGTGCAAGACTTGAAAGATGAGTGCACACACACACACACACACACACACAATCTTCTCACAGCGTGCGCCCTGTTATTGGCAAGGCTTAAATGAGTTGAGTTGAAACACAGATAGCAGCGTGTGCTGTTCGGGGTCTCGCCTGCGCTCTATCAACACTCGCTGTAAATGTCTGGTCATGTTCGAGCAAACGCCACTCGCATTGAACACAGTTTACTAAGAGTGACCGTTTGCCCACTTTTCTTTATCATCACTGTTGTAGTATATTGGGAACCCAGAATTAGTCTTCATCATCGAGAAAAAACATTCTTTAGCAGAACTTTGTCTGTCTGTTTTATGCGTTTGTTATTTTCAATAAACCATTTTATAGAAGCGTCGTCAGATTTAAGATAACTCAATAAAATAAGCAATAAGCAATAAGATAGAGCAAGTGTGTGGCGAATGTCTAGTGTAAGAGGAACTCAAATGTGTTTTGGCCATAGTGCTTTTAGTCTGTTCCTTGGCATAAAAAAGACACTAAATATGGTCAAATTTAATTTTAAATGTAAGTTATTCAATATTTAACTTTTTAAAAAGCCATTTAGTTTATTGTACAAGCTGTGTAATTGAGTTGTCATTCTTTTCTGCACTTTTTTACTCTGACACAAGTAGCCTACACGTTGTTTTAACTCTTGCCTATATTTTTGTGTATTCCTGGGTGTTCAGCTTTTGTCTATTAAAGGAGAACTCCGGTCAATTTTAACTTTGAGCTCAATTTTAGTAAATTTGGAGTGCTGTCAATACAGAGAACAACGACAAAAATCGGTGTTGCCTACACTGTGTTATCCTATTTTTTAAAATTGGTCCCTATTGACTTGAATGGGGCAAAATTTTTAAACCCTGCTTTTATTTCTCTTATCATCCTTGATGTGTCATTATAAGTGCCCAGCCATGTTGAGTGATTCGTCAGAGTGAACACGAGTGAATCTGACTGCAGTAGATGTGAAAGATATGAATAAAAATGATGTTATATCAGCCAGCGCACATACCTGTATTTAGTTCCTGTTTTCGGTCGAAGTCCAAAGTAGTCGATTGTCGAGTTCACGCGCATAGGTTTAGTTACAAATGATCACGCGCGGTGAACTCGACAATCGACTACTCCTTTAATGTTGCCTGTGTTGTTAGTTATTATTATGTGTGTGATTTTAATTTTCAACGTATTTTGGGTTCATTTTAAGCCAGCAATATAGTCATTTTTTATCAATAGTTGAGCTTAATAAAACAACCAGCAACATTTAACCCAACCAGCTGGGTAAAAAACAACCAACGCTGAGGTTTGTCCAATTTTAACCCAGCGATATGTTGCTAAATAACTCAAATTGGGTTGTTTTTAACCCAACAATTTTAGAGTGTATGCAGCTAAAGCTAAACTACTGTATGTGGTTAAAAATGCACTAGCACATTACACCCCAAACCTGAATGACACATCATGGCAAAAACAATCTTCAGCCTGAAGCTCTAGTGGTCTTTTGAAGACACCAGTGCGTTCTTTCATAGATGGGTTGATTATGACATTAAATCCAGATTTTGAGATAGTTGTGGCGTATACAGTGACCCTGGATTGATTTTCTAACGTTTGTTGGCCGTGTTCAGCACAGCTGATCTCTGCGTTGTAAATGAATCATCAAAGTTCATCACATGGACTCTGATCACTGGCACTGGCTCATTCATGCCTCTAAATTTAGCGCTTCGCTTCACAGCTCCTTACGTTTAGTTTTAACACTCCCGCGGGCTTTAACTTTAACACCCTAAATGTGGATTTAAACACCTTCTCTTTCCTTTATTCTCTCTCTCTTCTCTCTCTCTCTCTCTCCTCTCTCTCCTCTCTCTCTCTCTCATCTCTCTCTCTCTCTCTCTTCTCTCTCTCTCTCCTCTCTCTCTCTCTCTCGTTCGCCGCATGGACAGTTTTTAATGGTGCTTTGTGGAGCTTGACAGTGTAGATCAGAAGTTCAAGCTCCTCTAATGTCTCTGGTTCCTCCTGCTCTTTTGTTTCTGATACGAGATCCATCGATCCTCAAGTTCCTGCCAAAAAACGGGACAGCATTACCTGATTGAACGCTGATGTTCGTAACGCTGATGTTAAATCACTCTGACCTTCATCTTAGTGCTTCTCTCTCTCTGTGTGTGTGTTGTGAATGATTGACAGATTAATAGACGTGGCATTTAGATTTGCACCATCAGATCTTCTTAAGCCTCCGGTTTTCCAGCTCTTTGTTTCTGACACTGTCGTTCATCGATCTGTCGCTTACTGCCAGAAACGTTTACGGAGCCCGACAGAATTAACTCAAACTATTAGTCTCCCTCCGTCTGCTCGTGACGCTCAGATTAAACACACACACACACACCACACACACACACACACACACACACACACACACACACACACACACACACACACACACACGGCCTTCTGGCCCCTCCCACCAAATCACCATTTCATTCGCATGTCATCACTATAGTAATGGTCGTCATGGCGATAAGCTCTGAAAGTTCTGGTCTCTGTAATTAAGTTAATTGATCTAAGTATCTCTGTCTGTGCACATGCACACATTTAACACACGTCAAGTTACGAGTATCTGTTAACTTAACGCTTTCTATTCATCAAAGAATCCTGGGAAATATGAAGCAGCACTGCTGTTTTCAACATTGATTATAATAATAAATGTTTCTTGATCATCAAATCATCATATTATAATGATTTCTGAAGGATCATGTGACACGACTGGAGTAATGATGCTGAAAATACAGCTTTGATCACAGGAATAAATACACTACTATATATTCACATAGAAAATGGCTACTTTCAATTGTAATAATAATGAACTATTTTTGATCAAATGAATGCAGGCGTGTTGAGCAGAAGAGACTTCTTATCTTACTGACCCCAAAGATATAAGTTATATATTTTAGAGTGAAATCGACATTTCTGCAAGCTTGAACTTAATATAAATGTAGAATTTGCCTAGTATTTACTTAATACTTCAGGTTTAAACTTATTTATTGAGTGTCAACCTATTTATTTTCATAAAATCATTATTTTTTGGGAGGGGTTACACTTCTACCAGTAATATGCCATCCTAACTATGAATGTGTGATTTCTTTTTCCATGTCTGGTGTCTGTTCACTGAATCCACAATTCTGCACTTCACTTCTTTTTCAAGAGAAGCTCTTTTCAAGTTTTGTTCTCTGTGTCCTTTTATCGTTTTCTTTCATATCTCTTCCTTTAGTCCCTGTGGATTTCTCAAAATATTGTATTACGGGTAGAGCTTATGTCTTAGTATTGCAGCAGAAAGTATGGAACTGACCCCAAACACTGCGCACACACACACACACACACACACACACACACACACACACACACACACACACACACACACACACACACACACACACACACACAGACACAGTGTGTTACTCTTCACTCAAGCCCATCTGGCTGCTCTCAGTTCTGTGAAGTCCTCTCGCTGCTTCAGGTCTGCATCTGATTTACATGTGGGGATGTTTCTGCTTATGGAATATATAGACATTCCATCATATCAGGATTCCGGAATGCCATATGCTGGAATCTTGAGAGGAAAGCATGTTGATTTTGATTCCATTTTAAAGTTGCAGTCCACCGTTTTTCCTCTTTGTCGCCATCTCTGTTCGAAATCTGTGCAGTGATTCGCGGAATCATCAACTTTACATGGGTTGTGTTTCAGCAAGGCACAGCGCGGATGAATCCAATGTTTTGAGGAGAATATACGTGTGGAAACTGGCATTCAGAATCACAGATTATACTTTTTTGGAAGTATGCCCAACATAATAATTTTCACTGGAAAATGTCATCTGAACAAGAAACAGTTTTTGTTCTGACCAACTAAGGGAAAAGAGCATTGCAGTAAATCGTGCTGATTAAATCTAACGATCGCTTATCATATCACGTCAAACCGTGCAAATTATAATTTGTTCTCAAATTGTTAATGTTATCAACATCAGCATTGCATGACTACATTTAATGCCCTTCCGATATTATCCTTGTTTTTCGCATGTGCCGGTTGGAGTCTCTTTTTATCTGTTGCCACTCCGAAGTCTTTATGTGGACAGATGTGACGTAATGAGCAATATAGCCGACTAGCCGAGACTCTTCTTTATGTGTACAGATGTGACGTAATGAGCAATATAGCCGACTAGCCGAGACTCTTCTTTATGTGGACAGATGTGACGTAATGAGCAATATAGCCGACTAGCCGAGACTCTTCTTTATGTGGACAGATGTGACGTAATGAGCAATATAGCCTACTAGCCGAGACTCTTCTTTATGTGTACAGATGTGACATAATGAGCAATATAGCCGACTAGCCGAGACTCTTCTTTATGTGTACAGATGTGACGTAATGAGCAATATAGGCCTACTAGCCGATACTCTTCTTTATGTGTACAGATGTGACGTAATGAGCAATATAGTCTACTAGCCGAGACTCCTCTTTATGTGGACAGATGTGACGTAATGAGCAATATAGCCTACTAGCCGAGACACTTCTTCATGTGTACAGATGTGACGTAATGAGCAATATAGCCTACTAGCCGATACTCTTCTTTATGTGTACAGATGTGACGTAATGAGCAATATAGTCTACTAGCCGAGACTCCTCTTTATGTGGACAGATGTGACGTAATGAGCAATATAGCCTACTAGCCGAGACACTTCTTCATGTGTACAGATGTGACGTAATGAGCAATATAGCCGACTAGCCGAGACTCTTCTTTATGTGTACAGATGTGACGTAATGGGCAATATAGCCGAATAGCCGATACTCTTCTTTATGAGTACAGATGTGACGTAATGAGCAATATAGCCTACTAGCCGAGACTCTTCTTTATGTGTACAGATGTGACGTAATGAGCAATATAGCCTACTAGCCGAGACTCTTCTTTATGTGTACAGATGTGACGTAATGAGCAATATAGCCTACTAGCCGAGACTCCTCTTTATGTGTACAGATGTGACGTAATGAGCAATATAGCCTACTAGCCGAGACTCTTCTTTATGTGGACAGATGTGACGTAATGAGCAATATAGCCTACTAGCCGAGACTCTTCTTTATGTGTACAGATGTGACGTAATGAGCAATATAGCCTACTAGCCGAGACTCTTCTTTATGTGTACAGATGTGACGTAATGAGCAATATAGCCGACTAGCCGAGACTCTTCTTTATGTGTACAGATGTGACGTAATGGGCAATATAGCCGAATAGGCCGATACTCTTCTTTATGAGTACAGATGTGACGTAATGAGCAATATAGCCTACTAGCCGAGACTCCTCTTTATGTGTACAGATGTGACGTAATGAGCAATATAGCCTACTAGCCGAGACTCTTCTTTATGTGGACAGATGTGACGTAATGAGCAATATAGCCTACTAGCCGAGACTCTTCTTTATGTGTACAGATGTGACGTAATGAGCAATATAGCCTACTAGCCGAGACTCTTCTTTATGTGTACAGATGTGACGTAATGAGCAATATAGCCGACTAGCCGAGACTCTTCTTTATGTGTACAGATGTGACGTAATGGGCAATATAGCCGAATAGCCGATACTCTTCTTTATGAGTACAGATGTGACGTAATGAGCAATATAGCCTACTAGCCGAGACTCTTCTTTATGTGTACAGATGTCAAGTCAAGTCAAGTCATCTTTATTTATATAGCGCTTTTTTACAATACAGATTGTATCAAAGCAGCTTCACAGTGATAACATGAAAATAATACAAAAAACAATTTCATCATCGTCCACCTTTAAGGCAGATCTATAATATTGTTGAATATTAAATGTCCCCAACTAAGCAAGCCAGAAGGTAAGGCAACAGCGGCAAGGAACCAAAACTCCATCAGGTGACAGAAGGGAGAAAAAAACCTTGGGAGAACCCAGGCTCAGTCGGGGGCCAGTTCTCCTCTGGCCAATGAGTGAACAGTGTATGAAGTTCAGATTGAATCAGAGTATTTGTCCAGTTCCGGTTGGTTGAAGTCGGAGTGGAGAGGAGGAGAGACTGGTTGACACTTCAGGTCAGCGGCGTCGTCGTCGTGTCCTGGCGCTGGTCCTTCATCAGATCTGATACGGCCTGGTTCCGGTGGACATCAGTAAACTCGGGATAGACAGAGAGACTAATATTAGCGTAGACGCCATCCTTCTTATGATGTACCAAGTACATCAGGAATACGGAAGTGTTCCCGGTCCCCGGCTGTTCTAAACTATGCAGCCTAATTATAAGTCTATAATGTGTTATGTGAATGCTAGGCCGAAGAGATGTGTTTTTAGTCTAGATTTGAACTGACAGAGTGTGTCTGCTTCCCGGACAATGGTAGGAAGACTGTTCCAAAGTTTTGGTGCTAAGTAGGAAAAGGATCTACCGCCAGCAGTCGATTTTGATATTCTAGGTATTATTAACTGACCGGAATTTTGAGATCGCAGTAGACGTGAAGGACTATAATGCGTTAAGAGCTCGCTCAAGTACTGCGGAGCTAAACCATTTAGTGCTTTGTAAGTGATCAGCAATATTTTAAAATTTATACGATGTTTAATAGGCAGCCAATGCAGTGTTGACAGAACGGGGCTAATATGGTCATACTTCCTGGTTCTAGTAAGAACTCGAGCTGCTGCGTTTTGACTAGCTGTAGTTTGTTTATTAAGCGTGCAGGGCAACCACCCAGTAGAGCATTACAATAATCTAGCCTTGAGGTCATAAACGCATGAACTAATTGTTCTGCATTATTCATTGAGAGCATATGACGTAATTTAGATATATTTTTAAGATGGAAGAAAGCGGTTTTACAGATACTAGACACATGACTTTCAAATGAAAGATTGGTATCAAAGAGCACACCCAGGTTCCTAACCGACGACGAAGACTTAACAGAGCAGCCATCAAGTGTTAGACAGTACTCTAGGTTATTACGTGTGGAAGTTTTTTGTCCAATAATTAGAATCTCTGTTTTTTCTGAATTTAGGTAGTAGGAAATTACTAGTCATCCAATTTTTTATATCAGCTATGCATTCCGTTAATTTTGTGAATTGGTAGGGTTTCGTTAGGTTTTGAAGAAATATACAGCTGAGTATCGTCGGCATAACAGTGAAAGCTAATTCCATGTTTCCTAATGATATCTCCTAATGGTAGCATATACAGAGTGAAAAGCAGCGGTCCTAGTACTGAGCCTTGTGGTACGCCATACTGAACTTGTGATTGATAAGACATCTCTTCATTTACTGCTACAAACTGATAACGGTCAGATAAGTATGATTTAAACCATGCTAGTGCAATTCCACTAATGCCAACATAATGTTCGAGTCTATTTAAAAGGATGTTGTGGTCAATGGTGTCAATGCAGCACTAAGATCCAGTAATACTATAGAGAGATACAACCACGATCGGATGATAAGAGCAAATCATTTGTGACTCTAACTAGAGCTGTCTCGGTACTATGGTACGGTCTAAAACCGGACTGAAAATCCTCGCAGATATCATTTCTTTCAAGAAAAGAACACAGTTGTGAGGATACTGCTTTTTCTAATATCTAGATGTGACGTAACGAGCAATATAGCCGACTAGCCGAGACTCTTCTTTATGTGTACAGATGTGACGTAATGAGCAATATAGTCTACTAGCCGAGACTCTTCTTTATGTGTACAGATGTGACGTAATGAGCAATATAGCCGACTAGCTGAGACTCCTCTTTATGTGTACAGATGTGACGTAATGAGCAATATAGCCGTCTAGCTGAGACTCTTCTTTATGTGTACAGATGTGACGTAATGAGCAATATAGCCTACTAGCCGAGACTCCTCTTTATGTGTACAGATGTGACGTAATGAGCAATATAGCCTACTAGCCGAGACTCTTCTTTATGTGTACAGATGTGACGTAATGAGCAATATAGCCTACTAGCCGAGACTCCTCTTTATGTGTACAGATGTGACATAATGAGCAATATAGCCTACTAGCCGAGACTCTTCTTTATGTGTACAGATGTGACGTAATGAGCAATATAGCCGACTAGCCGAGACTCTTCTTTATGTGTACAGATGTGACGTAATGAGCAATATAGCCTACTAGCCGAGACTCTTCTTTATGTGTACAGATGTGACGTAATGAGCAATATAGCCTACTAGCCGAGACTCTTCTTTATGTGGTACAGATGTGACGTAATGAGCAATATAGCCGACTAGCCGAGACTCTTCTTTATGTGTACAGATGTGACGTAATGAGCAATATAGCCGACTAGCCGAGACTCCTCTTTATGTGTACAGATGTGACGTAATGAGCAATATAGCCTACTAGCCGAGACTCTTCTTTATGTGTACAGATGTGACGTAATGAGCAATATAGCCGACTAGCCGAGACTCTTCTTTATGTGTACAGATGTGACGTAATGAGCAATATAGCCGACTAGCCGAGACTCCTCTTTATGTGTACAGATGTGACGTAATGAGCAATATAGCCTACTAGCCGAGACTCTTCTTTATGTGTACAGATGTGACGTAATGAGCAATATAGTCTACTAGCCGAGACTCTTCTTTATGTGTACAGATGTGACGTAATGAGCAATATAGCCGACTAGCTGAGACTCCTCTTTATGTGTACAGATGTGACGTAATGAGCAATATAGCCGTCTAGCTGAGACTCTTTTTTATGTGTACAGATGTGACGTAATGAGCAATATAGCCTACTAGCCGAGACTCCTCTTTATGTGTACAGATGTGACGTAATGAGCAATATAGCCTACTAGCCGAGACTCTTCTTTATGTGTACAGATGTGACGTAATGAGCAATACTAGCCGACTAGCCGAGACTCTTCTTTATGTGTACAGATGTGACGTAATGAGCAATACTAGCCGACTAGCCGAGACTCCTCTTTATGTGTACAGATGTGACATAATGAGCAATATAGCCTACTAGCCGAGACTCTTCTTTATGTGTACAGATGTGACGTAATGAGCAATATAGCCGACTAGCCGAGACTCTTCTTTATGTGTACAGATGTGACGTAATGAGCAATATAGCCGACTAGCCGAGACTCTTCTTTATGTGTACAGATGTGACGTAATGAGCGATATAGCCTACTAGCCGAGACTCTTCTTTATGTGTACAGATGTGACATAATGAGCAATATAGCCTACTAGCCGAGACTCTTCTTTATGTGTACAGATGTGACGTAATGAGCGATATAGCCTACTAGCCGAGACTTTTCTTTATGTGTACAGATGTGACGTAATGAGCGATATAGCCTACTAGCCGAGACCACTTCTTTATGTGTACAGATGTGACGTAATGAGCAATATAGCCGACTAGCCGAGACACTTCTTTATGTGGACAGATGTGACGTAATGAGCGATATAGCCTACTAGCCGAGACTCTTCTTTATGTGTACAGATGTGACGTAATGAGCAATATAGCCTACTAGCCGAGACTCCTCTTTATGTGTACAGATGTGACATAATGAGCAATATAGCCTACTAGCCGAGACTCTTCTTTATGTGTACAGATGTGACGTAATGAGCAATATAGCCTACTAGCCGAGACTCTTCTTTATGTGTACAGATGTGACGTAATGAGCAATATAGCCTACTAGCCGAGACTCTTCTTTATGTGTACAGATGTGACGTAATGAGCAATATAGCCTACTAGCCGAGACTCTTCTTTATGTGTACAGATGTGACGTAATGAGCAATATAGCCGACTAGCCGAGACTCCTCTTTATGTGTACAGATGTGACGTAATGAGCAATATAGCCTACTAGCCGAGACTCTTCTTTATGTGTACAGATGTGACGTAATGAGCAATATAGCCTACTAGCCGAGACTCTTCTTTATGTGTACAGATGTGACGTAATGAGCAATATAGCCGACTAGCCGAGACTCCTCTTTATGTGGACAGATGTGACGTAATGAGCAATATAGTCTACTAGCTGAGACTCTTCTTTATGTGGACAGATGTGACGTAATGAGCGATATAGCCTACTAGCCGAGACACTTCTTTATGTGGACAGATGTGACGTAATGAGCAATATAGCCTACTAGCCGAGACTCCTCTTTATGTGTACAGATGTGACATAATGAGCATATAGCCTACTAGCCGATACTCTTCTTTATGTGTACAGATGTGACGTAATGAGCAATATAGTCTACTAGCCGAGACTCCTCTTTATGTGGACAGATGTGACGTAATGAGCAATATAGCCGACTAGCCGAGACTCTTCTTTATGTGTACAGATGTGACGTAATGAGCAATATAGCCGACTAGCCGAGACTCTTCTTTATGTGTACAGATGTGACGTAATGAGCGATATAGCCTACTAGCCGAGACTCTTCTTTATGTGTACAGATGTGACATAATGAGCAATATAGCCTACTAGCCGAGACTCTTCTTTATGTGTACAGATGTGACGTAATGAGCGATATAGCCTACTAGCCGAGACTTTTCTTTATGTGTACAGATGTGACGTAATGAGCGATATAGCCTACTAGCCGAGACACTTCTTTATGTGTACAGATGTGACGTAATGAGCAATATAGCCGACTAGCCGAGACACTTCTTTATGTGGACAGATGTGACGTAATGAGCGATATAGCCTACTAGCCGAGACTCTTCTTTATGTGTACAGATGTGACGTAATGAGCAATATAGCCTACTAGCCGAGACTCCTCTTTATGTGTACAGATGTGACATAATGAGCAATATAGCCTACTAGCCGAGACTCTTCTTTATGTGTACAGATGTGACGTAATGAGCAATATAGCCTACTAGCCGAGACTCTTCTTTATGTGTACAGATGTGACGTAATGAGCAATATAGCCTACTAGCCGAGACTCTTCTTTATGTGTACAGATGTGACGTAATGAGCAATATAGCCTACTAGCCGAGACTCTTCTTTATGTGTACAGATGTGACGTAATGAGCATATAGCCGACTAGCCGAGACTCCTCTTTATGTGTACAGATGTGACGTAATGAGCAATATAGCCTACTAGCCGAGACTCTTCTTTATGTGTACAGATGTGACGTAATGAGCAATATAGCCTACTAGCCGAGACTCTTCTTTATGTGTACAGATGTGACGTAATGAGCAATATAGCCGACTAGCCGAGACTCCTCTTTATGTGGACAGATGTGACGTAATGAGCAATATAGTCTACTAGCTGAGACTCTTCTTTATGTGGACAGATGTGACGTAATGAGCGATATAGCCTACTAGCCGAGACACTTCTTTATGTGGACAGATGTGACGTAATGAGCAATATAGCCTACTAGCCGAGACTCCTCTTTATGTGTACAGATGTGACATAATGAGCAATATAGCCTACTAGCCGAGACTCTTCTTTATGTGGACAGATGTGACGTAATGAGCAATATAGCCGACTAGCCGAGACTCTTCTTTATGTGTACAGATGTGACATAATGAGCAATATAGCCTACTAGCCGAGACTCTTCTTTATGTGTACAGATGTGACGTAATGAGCAATATAGCCGACTAGCCGAGACTCCTCTTTATGTGTACAGATGTGACGTAATGAGCAATATAGCCTACTAGCCGAGACTCTTCTTTATGTGTACAGATGTGACGTAATGAGCAATATAGTCTACTAGCCGAGACTCTTCTTTATGTGTACAGATGTGACGTAATGAGCAATATAGCCGACTAGCTGAGACTCCTCTTTATGGTGTACAGATGTGACGTAATGAGCAATATAGCCGTCTAGCTGAGACTCTTCTTTATGTGTACAGATGTGACGTAATGAGCAATATAGCCTACTAGCCGAGACTCCTCTTTATGTGTACAGATGTGACGTAATGAGCAATATAGCCTACTAGCCGAGACTCTTCTTTATGTGTACAGATGTGACGTAATGAGCAATACTAGCCGACTAGCCGAGACTCTTCTTTATGTGTACAGATGTGACGTAATGAGCAATACTAGCCGACTAGCCGAGACTCCTCTTTATGTGTACAGATGTGACATAATGAGCAATATAGCCTACTAGCCGAGACTCTTCTTTATGTGTACAGATGTGACGTAATGAGCAATATAGCCGACTAGCCGAGACTCTTCTTTATGTGTACAGATGTGACGTAATGAGCGATATAGCCTACTAGCCGAGACTCTTCTTTATGTGTACAGATGTGACATAATGAGCAATATAGCCTACTAGCCGAGACTCTTCTTTATGTGTACAGATGTGACGTAATGAGCGATATAGCCTACTAGCCGAGGACTTTTCTTTATGTGTACAGATGTGACGTAATGAGCGATATAGCCTACTAGCCGAGACACTTCTTTATGTGTACAGATGTGACGTAATGAGCAATATAGCCGACTAGCCGAGACACTTCTTTATGTGGACAGATGTGACGTAATGAGCGATATAGCCTACTAGCCGAGACTCTTCTTTATGTGTACAGATGTGACGTAATGAGCAATATAGCCTACTAGCCGAGACTCCTCTTTATGTGTACAGATGTGACATAATGAGCAATATAGCCTACTAGCCGAGACTCTTCTTTATGTGTACAGATGTGACATAATGAGCAATATAGCCTACTAGCCGAGACTCTTCTTTATGTGTACAGATGTGACGTAATGAGCAATATAGCCCTACTAGCCGAGACTCTTCTTTATGTGTACAGATTGTGACGTAATGAGCAATATAGCCCGACTAGCCGAGACTCCTCTTTATGTGTACAGATGTGGACGTAATGAGCAATATAGCCTACTAGCCGAGACTCTTCTTTATGTGTACAGATGTGACGTAATGAGCAAAATAGCCTACTAGCCGAGACTCTTCTTTATGTGTACAGATGTGACGTAATGAGCAATATAGCCGACTAGCTGAGACTCTTCTTTATGTGGACAGATGTGACGTAATGAGCGATATAGCCTACTAGCCGAGACACTTCTTTATGTGGACAGATGTGACGTAATGAGCAATATAGCCTACTAGCCGAGACTCCTCTTTATGTGTACAGATGTGACATAATGAGCAATATAGCCGACTAGCCGAGACTCTTCTTTATGTGTACAGATGTGACGTAATGAGCAATATAGCCTACTAGCCGAGACTCTTCTTTATGTGGACAGATGTGACGTAATGAGCAATATAGTCTACTAGCTGAGACTCTTCTTTATGTGGACAGATGTGACGTAATGAGCGATATAGCCTACTAGCCGAGGACACTTCTTTATGTGGACAGATGTGACGTAATGAGCAATATAGCCTACTAGCCGAGGACTCCTCTTTATGTGGACAGATGTGACGTAATGAGCAATATAGCCTACTAGCCGAGACTCTTCTTTATGTGTACAGATGTGACATAATGAGCAATATAGCCGACTAGCCGAGACTCCTCTTTATGTGGACAGATGTGACGTAATGAGCAATATAGCCTACTAGCCGAGACTCTTCTTTATGTGTACAGATGTGACATAATGAGCAATATAGCCTACTAGCCGAGACTCCTCTTTATGTGTACAGATGTGACATAATGAGCAATATAGCCTACTAGCCGAGACCCTTCTTTATGTGTACAGATGTGACGTAATGAGCAATATAGCCGACTAGCCGAGACCCTTCTTTATGTGTACAGATGTGACGTAATGAGCAATATAGCCGACTAGCTGAGACTCTTCTTTATGTGTACAGATGTGACATAATGAGCAATATAGCCTACTAGCCGAGACTCTTCTTTATGTGTACAGATGTGACGTAATGAGCAATATAGCCTACTAGCCGAGACTCTTCTTTATGTGTACAGATGTGACATAATGAGCAATATAGCCTACTAGCCGAGACTCTTCTTTATGTGTACAGATGTGACGTAATGAGCAATATAGCCTACTAGCCGAGACTCTTCTTTATGTGGACAGATGTGACGTAATGAGCAATATAGCCTACTAGCCGAGACTCTTCTTTATGTGGACAGATGTGACGTAATGACGCAAAGACATGCTCGAATTTCACAACGGAAATCCACCAGTACCACTGGAATGAAAAACATTATTACAAACTTACCGTTTTGAATTGAGCTACGGGTAGCAGATAGTTTCGAACACTGGCTGGTTATGCACTTGCTTAAAAAAATATTTTGGATAATTTTTAACCCAATAAAGCTACAGATTGCAGCTTTAAAACAGAGCAATGAGCCACTTGAGGTATTACAGTGATTTTACCACGGTTGAGAGGGTAAAAAACATTTACCTCCAGTGGCAAATTAATTTAATGAAGGAGCTTTGTGATTTCTGTGAAGCAGAAAACATGGACATATTTGTGGAATGTGGAATGTCATGGAATTTATAAATAAATCAAAATTATGACTAAAATATATATTTTAAATGTATGTTGTATCAACGTAATATTATTAATAATAATATTTATACACTTTACTAAAAGCGTTTTAAGGAATATAACATAACCAAGAGATTTTTTTGTCTATGTTTTTAATTTATAGTAAAGCTCAATGTGCAGCACTTAATTTGACAAAAAAAGTAAACAAAAATGCACTTTTTTGTTGTATTTTTATTTGATTACCACAGTTTTGGATAGTAAATTTGTATTAAATAATTACAGTTTTTCTTGATTGCTTAAACACATTTCTTGAAACTATGCCTTGTATTCTCAAAACAGTAAACACAAATCCATAACGTCTCACCCAATTCCCCAAACATCTTATTTTCAGGACAAAATTAAGCTCTACACTCAAAACCATTCACTCTTGCTGAAAAAACAAACTTTGTCCTCAGACTGGACACACAAGCCATCAAAATTACACACACTACAACATAGTCTTACACACTGGTGTAATAAATTCAACATTTCCAAAACTGGTAAGTTATGTTGCTTGTGCCCCCCCCCCCCCCCCCCCCCCCCAACACACACACACACACACACACACACACACACACACACACACACACACACACACAAACCTTTTCACATGAACACAAAAGACACAACCAATGGATACATTGGCATATTTTTATTCATTAATGTACTCTTGTAAAAGTACTTTTTTTCTTTTTTTTTTACTCCAATTTTTTTCTTTTTTTATATTTACTTACGTAAGATATGTGTGTGACCATCATATGACAGTAAAAGAGCACACACAAACCGTATTCAAATATGGAGTTGTATTGGAATGGTAAAGAGTGTTGTACGTGACAGGAGGGCCTCCACTAAAGGATCAAATATGATGAACAAGTCTAAGAATGTTCCACGTATGGTTGAAAAACCATCATTGGCCTAGAAAGATAACTTTCTGGGAGTCAAGTCTATAAAGGAGGAAGGATGCTCTCCCTTCACTGTCACACTCTGCAGACTCTCTGTGTGACTGTACGACTGCTGGCCTTTACTTGCTAGAAAAAAATGCCAGCACACCTCCCTGAAGCTTCTGATGATGGAGGTGACGGTGAAGTCTCTCAAATTCGGCCTTACTTGTACCCCAGCCTCCCCCATAGTCATTCCATGGACAAGGGCATGGTCAACTAAAGTGGCTTGATTTTCATCCGAGACTGCTTGTCTTCTTGCCCTTCCCCTTACCTTTCCTCCTCCTATCCCCCCTCGACTTATTTCTTCATGTCTTTCTGGATCCATTGTTCCAAAACTCAATAAACTGATTCGGGCCCTTTTTTATCTATCTATTGAAGGATCTGATTGATGCGTGTTAAATTTTGACTCTTAGTGTTTTCACCTGGGGAATTGTGTGCTAACTGAGCTGAAGCTGTGCTGACTTGAGTGAACAATACTGAATACTAGTGCTTTCTAAATGACCACATGGTGTAGGCAATGAGAAATGAAGGGATTTGTGTTTATAGTTTAGTGAAATGGGTGTGCTTTTTGATAAATGTCATTATGGTTTTGAAATTTTAGTTCAAAAGCCTGGTTATAGTTTTCAAGCAATCGAGAAAAACTGTAAAATGGAAAATATATAAAAATGTAAATATAATTTGTGAACAAATAAAGTGAAATAAAAAAAAATATTGTTAATTTTAATAAATTGTTTATCTTAAACTTTAATGAATTTCCATTGATTTAACATACTTTCTGGTGTTTTACATTTAAACCATTAAAACAGGATCCAGAGAAATACAATTGAATTTGGGGAACTAAATGAATTTAATGGGCCCTATTTTTATACAGAGCTCATCATATCAAACTATATCTTCACATGAGGTTCAACACTTTTGAATTTCTATCTGTGAAATGAAACCTCAAATGAATTACTCTAACCGAATTAGAGAGAAACCCTTTCCGAGGAGGATAATTTAATTGGAAATAAATGAACGAGGCAGTTTGAGGGTATTGACGAGCGTCTGGGCTGTGTCAGTGTGTGTGTGTGTGTGTTTGAGCTCATATCTCTGGAAACAGAAATACAGAATGAACAAACACACACACACACACACACACACACACACACACACACACACACACACACACAGAGAGAGAGATAGAGATAGAGAGAGAGCGCGTTCAGTCGAATTCAATAACACATCCTATTCTTCAGGCCTGATTACACACACACATCAATAAAACACACACACACACACACACACACACACACACACACACACACACACACACACACACACACACACGTATCATTCCTCTGATGTAGCTACACAGATAATGAACGAGGAAATCTGGCTAATGAAATAAAACTCTCCGTAAGTGTTTCCAGTGCAGAAATCCATAAGGTCTCTTGATCTCCTGACAGTGAAGGCATTCTGGGAGAGAAATGAGGATGTTAGTGCAGTTAAACACCGAAGCGCCAGTTAGGAAAACATGTACATTAGATTGAGCCACTCAAGGATAATAGCTTCATATACGGCTGTTATTAGATCATCGTTCATTTAAACCCACTATGATCCGGCAGTGTGACTCCTCACTGTGTAAGGCAGATGTTTGGCTGTCCGACTCGTGAATCTGCAGCTCCAGCTCGACTCCA
The DNA here is from genome assembly GCA_033366665.1 of Phoxinus dragarum. Classification (NCBI taxonomy): domain Eukaryota; kingdom Metazoa; phylum Chordata; class Actinopteri; order Cypriniformes; family Leuciscidae; genus Phoxinus; species Phoxinus dragarum. Next base: position 129,193 of record JARPMJ010001607.1, on the reverse strand, counting down.
GATGACATTCACTAACACTGCAGCTGCCAGGAGCAGGACACACTCTCTATATGAGATTCAAGCTTTAGTGGTTTCCTTTGTATTTCCTGGCCACATTTGTTAGTGTATATTGAAGTTACATTTACATTACACTAGGGGTGTAACGATACCCTCATGTCACGATTCGATACATGTCACGAGACTGAACTCACGATAACATATTATTGCGATACTCCAAGATATATGATAAACAGGCTTGGACTTGATGCTGGAAACCCAAAGCACAGGACAATAGAGACACCAGAATAACAATATTCATGATTCTGAAGATGAAAATACATTATTATTTTAGATGAGCTTGCACTCTGTCACTGACTAGATATATGTAAAATAATGTTGGCCACTTTTTACTGGTAACATCAGAGATTTGGCATTATCAGGACCGACAAATATTCCCCTATTGCATTACATTATTTTCAACATTATACAGAATATAGTAGTTTAGTGTAGTACTGACACTAAATTTGATTTTTTCAAGAAAAAAGTTATTTTTATTTTGGGTGAACTATACTGTGTCACTATCCACGATACATATCGTTGCATTTTTGTATTGCGATATATTCACTTATGCATTTAGCAGACACTTCTATCGAAAGCAATTCAATACAAGAGAGGAACAAAGCAATTCGTTACGGATTCACCAACAATATTCTCAATGCCAGGTTTATTTGTCAACTGGAAGCACTGGTTTAGGAGTGTGTGCTGGTCCAGTGCTTGTTGAAGAGGTGTGTGTTCTGCTTCTGGAGAGATGTGCTGGTTGCAGCCGTTCAGTGGAGGTCGCGGCTCATTCGCCAGAGAGGAACAGAGAGGGTGAGGGGTCTGGAAAGTTCAGTTTTGCCTTATTTTGAAGAAACACCAAGGCAAAAAGTCAATCGTTAAGTGTGTGTACTGTAGGGCTGCATGATATTGGAAAAATAAAAACTGACATTGCAATATTATTTTTTTCTGCTGTAGCTTATATGTTTTGAAATATGAAGATGCAGGCATTTTCACCAGATGACTTGAATAGCCATATTTGGAAAGAATGAAACATTCAAGAGTGAGGAGAGTGTTTTTGGGGGAGTTCATCTGCAAAGTACGGGGACAAAGATGTATATCATGGCCAGATTTATTAATTGCCACGACTTACTAATACGTCAGTACATTTTACGGTAACGCTTTAGATTACAGCCCGGAAAGTACTGTGTAATTAAGAGGAATTTACAGTGTAACTTTCTGTAATTATAGTGTGCCTATAAAGTACTTGCATGTAAGTATAAGGGAGCAATATGTAAAGTTTTGGGAATAAGGGGATAACAACCAGGATAATTAAACAAATATTTATACTGTAAGTATTATAGAACTAAGGGGTACTTATTCTACTATTATGATACAACAATCTTACATTTGGGAGCAATTTAGCGAGAACAGACACTGCGTAACTTTTTGAAATAATGGTGAACCAGTACATACTGTATAGCCTTTTTTAAAAATTACAGGGTAGCCTACATATGCAAATACAAAAAAAAAAAAAAAAAAAAAAAAATATAGCAAAAGTGCAGATGTTTAAGTTTGGGCTAACATGTGTCAAGGCAAGAAAGCTAACACTATTGCAATTTTTTTTAATAGCCTACAGGGAATCATCTTGTTTGATGTGGTTACAGGGCAAGTGGTGCTTGTATAATAAATAAAGGTTTCCAAGTCAGTGATATAAGATTGTGTGTATGCATTTTTATTGTATACCCTGTAACTACATGAAACAATAGGGTAACAAGCACCACTTTAATTTACAGCCCGCAATGTCACATTTACCCTGTAACTACATGGAACAAGAGGGTAACAAGCACCACTACATGAAACAAGAGTATCTTTCCCTAATATTTAAGCAAAAGTTGCAACAGTTTTCGTTTTCAGTGCACTTTTGTTAAAAATATTACTTTATAAATGCATAGATATGTACCCTGTAATTTTTAAAAAGGCTATACAGTATGTACTGGTTCACCATTATTTCAAAAAGTTACGCAGTGTCTGTTCTCGCTAAATTGCTCCCAAATGTAAGATTGTTGTATCATAATAGTAGAATAAGTACCCCTTAGTTCTATAATACTTACAGTATACATATTTGTTTAATTCTCCTGGTTGTTACCCCTTTATTCCATAAACTTAAAATATTGTTCCCTTATACTTATATTGTAAGTACGTTATAGGTACACTATAATTACCGAAGGTTATGCTGTAAAATCGCTTTAATTACGCAGTACTTTCCGGGCTGTAATCTAAAGCGTTACCCATTTTACTAATTCCTTCCCTCGGTTTACTAAATTGTGTGCACAATATAATAACGTGTTCCCTTGTTTTACTAAATCATGGCCATGTTGTGATGATTAGTTCCCTTGCTTTAGTTAAATCAAAACTAGATAATAAATTCATATTTCTTGTGCATGATTCACTTAAAATGAGAGAGCAAATTCTTAATTGGGGGCTACGATATATTTATTTTTGATCCGCATGTCATGTGTGGGGCTCTGTACCAAAGAAAAGAAAAATAGTAACAGTAACCTTGAAGTTTTTCAAAAACAATTTTTTTTATAGGTCAATTTCTCACTCTTTTTGACCAATGATGATGATTATTAATAAAATAAGATTGTAATAATTAATACTATTGTTACTATACTAAATTTATATCTTCATTTCTTCTTTTTCAAACGGTAACCCATCAAGCTTTAATTTTGACGGGTTTCGGGCAGCGCTGAAACACTATCATGATCTACATGTGTGTAAACGACCCGATTCACAATGAAACCGTTTGTGCATTGATTTAATTTAATGGCAGCCTGTGAGATTTGACAGTCACACTAAGCCGCATCACAATATTGATTTTATCCCTGTATGTCGTGTGCAGGCCTGGCGTACTGTATGTAGTGTCCGGGAGAGGCTGGTGATTTGACATTCCTCTGAGCTCCATGGAGAACTGAAGGGTTGTAGATTAATGTCTCTCTGCGGGGTTCAGGATCAACACACACACACACACACACCCGGAGAACCTCATCCATCTGAACAGCCCAGAGGAAGAGAGGAAGATCTGATGATGATGATGGTGAGGAGGAGGAGGATCATGATATTGTTTGAGCCTGACATCTCTTCAATGAACAATCCACCAATCAGAGCAGAGATATAAAACACACACACACACACACAAACACAAACACGCGCACACACACACACACACAATTCCAATATATATTGTGAAGTCTAATTTGCATTCTGTTGCATATTCTGTGCTATTTGAATATAAGTGTTGAATTATCTGCATAACAATGCGGGTTAAAAGTTAAACTGAGGAGGCCTTCAGTATTTTAGTAAACTCAAACTTTCAGTGTGGTCTCAGACTTTTGAATCCACTATTGATGAATAAAAACATGTCTAGGTCACGTTTCCCTGCTAAATAAAAATGAAAAAATTGTTATCAATTGTACTTTAAAATAATTTTATTTATTTTATTTCATTTTAATTTTTAGACAATGCTTTTTTTTTTGCAGTGTGACATTACAATTAAACACATTGGTTTAATTTTATTCATTTTTAATTAAATGTATTATTTTTTTATTTGATTATCAATTATATTACCGGTAATTGCTTTTGTTACATAGTAACAATTACGTAGTATTTATTGCCAGCTGTAACATAAATTAATGTGCACTCACTCACAAAGATAATGTTCAAACAAATATACATTTATTAACAAAAATATAGTGAAAACCAGAAACAAAGGCATTGATCTGTGTGTGTATGTGTGTGTGCGCGTGTGCATGTGCGTGTGTGTGTGTGTGTGTGTGTGTGTGTGTGTGTGTGTGTGTGTGTGTGTGTGTGTGTGTGTGTGTGTGTGTGTGTGTGTGTGTGTGTGTGTGTGTGTGTGTGTGTGTGCGCGTGCGCGTGTGTGTTTTGGGATTGGACTGAAAACATCTGCAGCGTTGGAATGCTGGGATTCTGATGACATCACTGAGATCACTTAATCATCCGCAGACACACACACATTGCACATGTTTACACACACAACCTTTATCTTGTTTGGTTTGCCACAGTAATTACTGCGTATCATATATTTGGCATGTTGATGTTGGCCCGCGTCCACATTATGGCATCTGAACTCGTGTGTGTGTGTGTGTGTTTTTCTGGTGTGTTCATCACGTAGTCTCCGCTGCAGGAAATATCTTCGTCTTCTCTGTCTAATCTCTGGCGGACACATTCAGCCAAAAACACACAGAGTTTACAGGTGTGTGTGTGTGTGTGTGTGAAAGTGTGTGTTCCTTCTGAGCTGCCAGACAGTGTTTAATCTTTCTTTTGTTCTTGTTTTGTTCAGAAACAACTTGTGTAGTTCACCGTATACTCTACCATTTCACTCTTTTTCTTTCTTACTGTATGTGTGTGTGTTTTACCATTTTACAATTTTAATTAGCCTACCTGTCAAATGAGTGCATATAAATGTGGTCACTTTAAAAATCATAATCCAGAAAAGCCCAGGCCGTTTTTAAATCTCATTAAATAAGATGTCTTCTCTCTCGTTTGGAAGCGCTCATTATTCACTATATATTCGTTTTGGCCACCAAATGCTTATTTTAACCTTCATCTGTTCAGTAATATCTGCCTTGATTCATGTCGCTGGTTATGTGATATTAAGGCCACTTGAGGACAGTTGAAGAGCAACGATCCAAACGTTAACGTTGCCAGACATTTTTACAATGTCACTCGTGACGTTCCTTTAAGAGCAACTTATATTGCCAGATATTTCATTGAACCTCTACAAAATCTTTAGTGTTAATGGGTGTCGAATACTGTTCTTCTAATGGACTTTAACTTACACAAAATCATTGATTATTCATTAAACTGTGTCTCAGAGTTACTTCTAGTATGTCGTTTTAAGCTCTTACTTTTGGGTTTCAGAAGCTTCTGTCCCTGGACTTCCTATCCAGACTGGACGCCACACAGTTTAAAATGTTTTAATTAAAAGATAAAATCCATTAAAGAATAACTCAAACGCTGATGAATGTTTAATGTGAAATGTCCGTTTACATTAGCAAGGCTATGGAGTCCCTGAACAGACTGAAGACGTGATGCTTTACAGATGTTTCTCACACACTAGTCTTTATTTCAGACACATGCAGTAGCAGATCAGTAGCAGTGCGCTTTACATTTGGTCATTTAGCAGATGCTTTTGTTATCAGAGCAAAAACAAAAGAATTTCAAGAGTAAACCAGAGTAATGCCGAAGTGTATTTATTCCTGTGATCAAAGCTGAATTTCAGCATCATTTCTCCAGTCTTCAGTGTCACATGATCCTTCAGAAATCAGTATAATGATGACCCTGGACCACAAAACCATGGGTAAATTTTTTGAAATTGAGATTTATACATCATCTGAAAGCTGAATAAATAAGCTTTCAATTGATTGATGTATGGTGTGTTAAGATAGGACAATATTTGGCCGAGATGCAACTATTTGAAAATCTGGAATCTGAAGGAGCAAAAAAATCTAGTTTTTAAAACAAGTTTTATATAATTACGGTTGGAAATTTACAAAATATCTTCATGGAACATGATCTTTACTTAATATCCCAATGAGTTTTGGCATAAAAGAAAAATCGATAATTTTGACCCATACAATGTATTGTTGGCTATTGCCACAGATATACCCGTGCGACTCGTGACTGGTTTAGGGTCACATATGATGATTTGCTGCTCAAGCAACATTTCTGATGACTATCGATGTTGAAAACGGCTGTGCTGCTTCATATTGTTGTGGAAACCATGATGCCTATTTAGTAAATGTGGCCCAGAAGTGTTTCCCAGGTGTCCGTCGTTACCAAGCGCAGCTTCAATAGTTTTTGTAATACGGTACATTTACTTGGTTTTGTTGTTTTTCACCAACTGAGCCATGAAATAATTTGCTGAAATAATAAGTGTTGGGTTATTACACTGTAAAAATGTCTAACCTCCCCTACTAAAAATGTTCTAGTAACTGGTCACATCTAAATTTTTCAATTAGCCCAAGTGAAATTCTGCAAATTGATTAAATTAAAGTAGCAGAATTTCAATTGGGCCAATTGAAAAATTTAGATGTGACCAGTTACTAGAAAATTTTGAGTTGGGGAGGTTAGACATTTTTTTACAATGTCAGACACAAAAAAAATCAATTGCATAAGTATTCACCCCCAGCGTTGACTAGATCCACCGTTTCGCATCGAGTCGTCTGTTTGAACTCTGAATGTCACTGTTTTAAAGGCATTCCTGCATAGCTTTGGCTTTATGCTTCATTATCCAGCTGGAAAACACATCTCCAGGTTTTTGGAAACCTCATCCAGTTTCCCTCGTGTTGTTTTGCATTCAGCTCGTCTCAGTCGTCCCCTCAGCGTGACTCCACCGCCATCATCACACTTCACAGTCGGATGCTGTGATGTGCAGTATTTTGTTTATGCCAAACATGTCGTTTCATGCCGTTTGAATGAGCAGAGCGTTTGCTGAAGCTTCTCCCAGCTGAATATAGACACTCTCAGATGCTCCTGGCACACTGGAGCCCAGAGGTCATGTGACGTTTAGCGTCGGCCTTCAGTGTGTTGTTGTGCTCAAGCTGTGTGAAGCCCGCAGGCATCCTCATGAAGTGTGTATCTCTGCCAGAGTCA
>JARPMJ010001607.1:0-117500 GCA_033366665.1 Phoxinus dragarum | reverse complement strand
GATGCGATTAATCGTTGCCCAGCATTACATTACATTACATTACATTAGATTATTTTATATTATGATTGAATATACTGAAATGCAGTCCTAGCGTGTTCTCTTCTGTAAAGTGTGTGTTCATCTGTAATATTGCAGAAATAGACTCCTGTACATGTTTAATCTGAGTGAAGTGTAATATTCACAGGTGTCTTCTGGGAAATCGCTGAAACTGCTGCAGGAACAATGGAGGATCTACACGAATGAGTGTATTCAGAGCTTCACCAACACACCGCCAGCCTCAGGTCCGACTCGCTGATGAACAGCTGCTGTGTTTATGATGCTCTAGTGTTTCCATCACTCCGTGTGTGTGTGTGTGTGTGTTTCAGGGCTGGTGTGTAACAGGACGTTTGATCAGTACGTGTGTTGGCCCGATGGCCCCGCCGGTGCCACGGTTAACGTGTCCTGCCCCTGGTATCTGCCCTGGTACCGCAAAGGTAAAGCCTTAAACTCACTCCTGACAGAAATAGCAGTCCTGTTATGAGATATGATCAACATGTCAGATTATAAAGCAGTACATATGGGTCATTTTCAGGTCATGAATTACTCCTGACATCATTAACAATTAAATTACTTGTTTAAATTACAAATTAAAATCATTTTTTTACTTCAAATATCAGTCAGTTTGCATGTCCCGATTCATCCTGTTTATTTGAATATAGGTTATAGGCCTATGTATATTAATGTAAGCTAAATTATGCTTTTATTGACACTAAAACATGCTTTCACTGTCCAAATGGTTAACGCTGTGGCATTTTCTTCTTTAAAAAAAATAGTGATATGATCTCTCTGACTGTACTTTTGTTATATAACAAAAGTACAGTCAGAGAGATCATATCACTATTTTTTTAAAGAAGAAAATGCCACAGCATGTTTTAGTGTCAATAAAAGCATAATTTAGCTTACATTAATATACATAGGCCTATATTAATATATGTGTGTGTGTGTCATGTTTTGGGTTTTGTTTCTTGTTCTTGTCATTGTCATGTTTCTATGTCTTGTCATGTGATTGCCTGTTTGTCATGTGATCCTGCCATGTGTCTTGTCATTGGTTAATCGTCTGATCATTGTTCACAGATGTTTCTTGTAATTGTCAGTGTATTTAATCCCTCATGTTTGCCTTGTCTTGGTCGAGTATTAAATGCTTCTTGTTCTTGTTCCCAGTTTCATGGGATTGTTTTATGTTTGATCACGTTTTGTTAATAAATTGCATTTGGGTTCTCACTTTAACTTACCTCCAGTGGATATGTTACAGTGTGTGTGTGTGTGTGTGTGTGTGTGTGTGTGTGTGTGTCTCTGATTTATTTTAATTTCAGTGTTAGTTTTGGTCATTTTAGTTCTTCAACTAAAACTTGTCTTCAGCCAAGGCAAAATTTCAACAAGGTTTTTAAGTTTACGTTTTTCATTCAGCCTACTCTTTATTTTCTACTTATTTTAGTTTTATTTCAGTTCCTGTAAATGATTTGTAATAGTTTATCTGTGGTTTTGGTTCAGCATCGCTGGGGATCTCAGTAATATGGCTTGGTCTTCATGAATGTAAAGTGCATTAGACTCAGTCCAGCTGTGACCGGAGTGTGTTTCCGCTGTGTTTGGTCAGTTCATCAGGGCTTGGTGTATCGTGTGTGTGGCGCTGACGGCAGGTGGGCTCATGGGAAAAACACCAGCGAGTGTGAGCAGGACGACCCGGGACAGGTGAGAACGCCAGTTTAATGACTTAATGAGGCTTTTAACCCATGATGACGCTAACGGTCAGCTAATCCCTCTTTCTCTCCGTGTGTGTGTGTGTGTGTGTGTGTGTGTGTGTGTGTGTGTGTGTGTGTGTGCAGAAGCAGTACGGTCAGATCCTCCGTAAGTTCAGAGTCATGTACACCGTTGGATACTCACTGTCTCTGGCAGCGCTAACTCTGGCTCTGGCCGTCCTGGTCTCGTTCAGGTAACCATATATTACACACGTATCTGACCGTATATTACACACGTATCTGACCATATATTACACACGTATCTGACCATATATTACACACGTATCTGACCATATATTACACACGTATCTGACCGTATATTACACATGTATCTGACCATATATTACACACGTATCTGACCATATATGAAACATGTATCTGACCATGTGATCACAGATCTCCGTTCTCCCATTGGTGTTTCCCTCAGGAAGCTGCACTGCATGAGGAATAACATCCACATGAACCTGTTCGGCTCCTTCATCCTGCGCGCGCTCTCCATCCTCCTCAAAGACGCTCTCCTGGACCGGATGAGCAGCGCTCACAGCTTCCAGGGGCAGCGCTGGGTCAGCGGACAGGTACGGGCGCTCAGGTGTCACATGACCCCTGTCGTTCACAGGTGCAGCTGAAGCCAGAGGAAACTGCCGGACAGTTACTCTTTTAAAATCTCCTTCTGTAAACAGACACCGACTTGCATTGATATAGGTCACATTATTTCCAGTATACCATGGAAGAGCAAATGTGAAACTGAGCACAGAACTGTGTGAATGAGAGATTATAGATCCAGTCAGCTAAAACTATTCATTTATTTATTTGCAGAAAACACAACAATCTTGAGCAGATATATATATATATATTAGGGCTGTCAAAAGATTAATCACGATTAATCGCATCCAAAATAAAAGTTTGTGTTTGCATAATATATGTGTGTGTACTGTGTATAATTATTATGTATAAATACACACACATTCATGTATATATTTAAGAAATATTTGCATTTATATACTATATAGACATTTATATAATTTATATTATATATAAATGTTATATATAAATATAACCATTTTTTCTTAAATATATACATGATTGTGTGTGTTTTTATATATATATAAATAATTATGCACAGTACACACACATATATTATGCAAACACAAACTTTAATTTTGGATGCGATTAATCGTGATTAATCTTTTGACAGCCCTAATATATATATATATTAAAAAGTGTTATTTGTTAACATCACACACACACACACACACATCATATTTAATATCTATTTTCAAATAATAATTATATATGATATATAACATTTTGTTTTAATAAAGCAGTGTTTGCCCTACCATTGTTTTGAAAAGAATGACAACAATATATTTAAAAAAAAAAAAACTGCTCCATGAAGTGGTAAGAATGTCGAAGAGGAACGGAGAAGGTGACAATCCTAAAAAGGCAAACATTTGTTTTTAATTTCTTAAAAGCAACAAAATCTGAAGAGACAACTCAAGAAAAGCCAGCCTCTGTGGAGATGCCAACTGAATTTACTGTATAAAGCGGAATTTCATGGAATTTGTAAAACATTTTGATGAATAAATAAAAAGCAGTTCAGTACACATGAAATCAAACCGCGATATGGACTAGTGTGTGTGAATATTAAACCGCAAAAATACTATATGAATCCTGCATGTTCTGTGTGAATGAATGGGGCAGACGACGCGCAGTTTCATTTACCCCACACACACACACACACACACTGAAGCACGTGTGACGTTTAATTTTTTAATTCATCATTTAATTGTATATGATAAAAAAAAAAAATTACATATTCATTTGATTACCAGAAAAAAACAACACCAAATTTGTGTTTCATAGATTTTTTTTATTTTTATTTGTATATGTTTAATAATTGTATAAATGTCATGATTTCAATTAATTAGACATGCTTTTTGATTACTAAAAAATGTACACCACATATCCATAACACCCCAACCCCCTTGATCAAAGGGGAAACATATACAGTGTATTTGAACAATTAACTTTTTTCTCCAGTTGCTTTCACATTTATGGAAAATTGGTTTTAAAATTACTGTTACATTTTGTTTTGATAATAAATTATTCATGATATAATCAAATATAATATTCTAGGACCTGTCCATTTATTTCTTTGATCAATCAATCAGATGAGGAAAAAAAAACTGTAATATTATTAATGAATAATTTTTAATAAGGAATAATTGTTGGATTTTTTTAATTAATCATTTTATATATTTTTTAAATCCATTATTTTTAAAATGAGTACACATTTTTACACATCTTGCCCAACGTTATCCTCCAAACAATGTGCACGTATAAAGATAGGGAAAATATATAGCGAAATGATCTGTGTAGTATCAATAATCAAATGTGTTGTCGATTAGTTTTACTTTAATTTTGATTAGTTGTTGCAGTCGTATAATATTCTATAAAAGTGTTTTAAAATGAATAAAATCAGTTATATATCCATCAGGCCATTTTCATAATGATTTCCATTCTTCCGTACATCAGACGGTCTGTGATTGGTCGGTGGGTGTGTCATCAGAGGCTGAATTTGCATATTGCATGCGTTCCTCAGACGGTGACTGGTTGTCGTGTTGCCATGGTGATGATGCAGTACAGCGTGATGGCCAACAACTGCTGGCTGCTGGTGGAGGGCTTGTATCTGCACAGTCTTCTGGTCATCACCGTCTTCTCCGAGAGGAACTACTTCTACATTTACCTCTGCATCGGCTGGGGTGTGTGAGCCGCCAGTTACAACCTTCTGTCTGCGTTTCCACTTTCACAGAGAGGCGTTTGAGGAAACGTCTGAAGTCTTTCTGACTTTGAAGTGGTTTATTGAAGATAAGCGTGTGTGAATATGAATGAGCTGACGAGGCTTTTGATTGGCAGACTGACTGTGTGTGTGTTGTGTTGCAGGTGCACCGCTCATGTTTGTGCTGCCGTGGATGACCGTCAAATACCTGTATGAAAATGAAGAGTACGTGTCTTTCACTTCAGTTCTGACTACACAAAGAGTTTGGACACTTAAAACTGTCTTTGCATTAGATAAGATGTCAAACACACTTCATCATTGTTGCCCACTGCTTTTAAATCAGCTTCTGATGATTTTTAAAGGGGTGGTTGATTATAATTTCACTTTTCTAACTGTAGTTAGTGTGTAATGTTGCTGTTTGAGCATAAACAACATCTGCAAAGTTACAACGCTCAAAGTTCAAAGCAAAGGGAGATATTTACTTTTAAAGAAATCGCTTTTTAAGGACTACAACAAACGGCTGGTAGGGACTACACGACATTCCTCCCGGGTTAGTGACATCACCAACCCTAGAATTTACATAAACCCCGCCCCCTGAACGCGGTTTTAAAAATCATGAAGCAGGTGTATTATAGTTAACTAAAATTAAACCATAAAATAAACACATTTTCTTTGCAATTAACATTAACTGAAATATAATAAAATATTTAAAAAAATTGTTCAGCTAGCAGCAACATTTTTTACTTTCCTTTGATTTGATTTAATTTAATATACTGAATTAAAATAGAAATACTAAATGAATAGAATATCTAGATTATTGTAAAAAAAATAAAAATAATAATAACTAAAATTAAAATGATAAAGCACAATATGAAAAACTGATTCAATATAAAAAAGTGTGAGAGAGAGAAATAAATTGAATTGAGAGAGAAATCAGTGTTAAAATATCGGTTATATTTAGTGTTATAATAAATAATTATATAATACATAATATTCTAGTTAATTTTATCTGTCAATTATTTATATTTGATAAATTGATTAATTGGATTTAAAAAAATCATTGTATTAGTGATTTATGTATACAATAATTTTTAATTGAATTGTTATCCATCTCAATGTTGTTCTCCAAGCAATGAGCCGCTCGAGGGCTGTACAAACAACTGTAGTGAATGTTTCCCCCTAAAACACATCTGGCAGTGAAGTCCTGTGGGAGCCGTACAGTAAATCCTGTCCTGTCAGATATGGAGTGAGTGTGTGGGATCCGCTCAGATATAACCGTCCGGCAGACTGAAGACTATCAGCTCTTTATGAGCCGTTCACTCGGTCGATCTCCGCTAAAAGTCGTGTTCAGAGCCAACACTCGTACAGCGGCCCATTGCTCTTTAATAATACACACTAATGTGAGAAACTCCTGCATGTGTGTGAACCATTGTGATCTCATTAGTATGCGTGGCTGTGTGTTCTTAAAGTGCAGTACACAGTATATACCGATATATATATATTGTATATATATATATATGTGACCCTGGGCTGGACCACAAAACCAGTCACACGCACGGGTATATTTGTGGCAATAGTATGGGTCAAATTTATAGATATTTCTTTTATGCCAAAAATCATTAGGATACTAGGTAAAGATCAGATCCATGAAGATATTTAGTAAATTTCCTACCTTAAATATATATATATATATTATTGTGAGTGAATGCAGCAAAATTTGGACAACTTTAAAGGTGATTTTCTCAATATTTCGATTTTTTTGCACCCTCACATTCCAGATTTTCAAATAGTTGTATCTCGGGCAAAGATTGTCCTATCAACCATACATCAATGGAAAGCTTATTTATTCAGATTTCAGATGATGTATAAGTCTCAATTTAAAAGAATTGACCCATAAGACTGATTTTGTGGTGAAGGGTCACATAAAGACAATGTATTGATGAGTTCTCAACAGTGTCTCATGCCGCCTGATTCTGGATCAGTGTGAGTGTTTGGAGACCTGATGAACCTCCTGTGACTTTAGCCACGCCCCTTTCTTTCTGCGCCAATCAGCTGCTCCAGTTCTGATCGTCAGCAGCTGATGTCGAGTATAAAGAGTTGATGAAGTCGCTGTAACTCAGGCTTTTCTCTCTCATGGCTTCTGTATTTTGGTCCTAAACAAGGACAAAAACTCAAGGAATATTAAAACAAGTTAATAAACAGGTGAATCATTGCGAGTACTTTTATAAAATTACATTTCTGCTTTTATATCACCCAAAAACTAGGGCTGTCAAAAGATTAATCGTGATTAATCGCATCCAAAATAAAAGTTTGTGTTTACATAATATATGTGTGTATACTGTGTAGAATTATTATGTATAAATACACACACATTCATGTATATATTTGAGGAATAATTGCATTTATATACTGTATATGAATGTATATAATTTATATTATATATAAATATTTTATATATAAATATAACCAATTTTTCTTAAATATATACATGATTGTGTGTGTTTTTATATATATAAATAATTATACACAGTACACACACATATATAATGTAAACATAAACTTTTATTTTGGATGCGATTAATCTTTTGACAGCCCTACCAAAAACATTTCCCCGTTTATTTATAAAAGCACATTTAATAATGACAAAAAATACCATAAGTACAAAGGAAAACGGACAAATAGGCTAACAGTTTAAAGGAGCTTCTGTAAGTGCCTCTTTTCTTTTTTTTTTAAAGAGCGAAGAGTCAAAGTATTTTTTTTTTTGTAAACAACATTGTCACAAATTTATATTGAAAGATTATTGAAAAGACATGGAGTTCTGCCGTAGACTATTTCACTTTAATTCCAGTGTGGATTTGACTTCTAAATTAATTTGGATTTCTACATGTGCTGAGAAACCAGTCCCGCTGTGGTATTAAAAACTCACACTGGTTCCAGTTCAGACTCGTCTAGAGGATTAAAAGTTTATTTATAAGTTGTGAAAGAGAAAAACGTACCAAATAAATGCCTATGAAAGCTAATGAGCTCACCCTGTTGGAACAGATGCACTCATGTTCACACGTGGATGAGTGGGATTTATTAGAAATAGTTATTAAATGAGGGAAAAAACGCCTCTGTTCAAATAACAACGAACCAGATCGTTGGCATGGAAACATCTAATTAAAGACACCTGCTACTCTTACTCAGAACTGTAATCAGTGCTCAGATTAGGAAATGACACACACACACACACACACACCTTAAAGTCAATATGACATCTAAACTCACTCTGTTTACTAGTTGCTGGACTTATTTATCAGGGAATGTTATTCTAAAAAAAAAAACTATAATCAAAATATAATCAAACTTGGTCTGCCTCTTAATCGACTATCCAATCAGTTCCTGATGGATAAAATAAAGTTCTGCACCTCAGATTTCTGTTGTTTCTTATTAAATATGCAGTATCATTTTGAAATATGGAAGAACATTATACATTTTAAAACACGTTCCTCTAACGTCAAGAAAACTGGAAATGTTTCACATTCCCAGAACCAACACTGAATATTTGGAGAACGTTCTTATAACAAAAATGCAAACTTCCCTTGTCACCAGTTTTATGATAAATGTATTAGCAATATTATGAATTATAATCTGTCCATGTTTAAATGGATGGATTGTGATGTTTTGTCATATGCAGATGCTGGGAAAGGAATATCAACATGGGCTACTGGTGGATAATCCGCTCTCCCATTCTGTTTGCGTATCTGGTAAGACTTACATCTGATCTCATTCAACGTGTTTGAAATGAAAAGAACTGCAGATTCGCATGACAACGAACCCATTCAGCATGAGATGCAGAAGATCTGCTCTGTGTGTGTTGTGTTGCATATGTATGTGCTGAAGTATTGAGATTCAGGCGGTCTCTAATATTATTCTGCATTCACCACACACACACAATCTCTTGCTGATATTATCCGAGGACTCTTTCATTGAGCGCCTCGGGCTCAGGAACGCTTTATGAACTCGGCGTGTCACTGAGCGTTTGTTCGGTGCGCTCATCAACACATATAAAAATGCTCCAGGGGCTTTACAAAGTAATGAAGACCATCACAACAGAAATGTTGGTTCTACACAACCTAAATTATTTATTTCACGAGTCCCATTTGTACTGCAGCAGTGCCATGTTTTGATTTAATAAAAAAAGTACATAAAAAAAAACGCAGACAGCAGCAGAAACTGGCTTCTGAAAACTTTTTGAATGCGATATGTGAATCTGTTGATGTCGGTATGACATACGGTAGTGACTGTAGGGCTCGATACTGATTGTTGCTTTTTATACCTTATGCGCTTTGTTTTCAGTTACAGAAAAGTAGTTGGGAAATGATATAAAATTTCTTATATTTGATGCAAAATTAAGCGCAGTGTACTTTATATATTCAGTCATTATTTTGACGTAATTATAGATTAAAGGATAATTCCAGTATTTAACACCTTGAGTCTATATTGTAGTTTGTTTTGGATGAACAAGAGTGGTGGACAACATTTTTTTGACAATGGTTCCTCTCTCGAGTTTTTGACTATAAAAGAATTGGCCATGGACCCATTTAACATTGGAGTCAATGGTCATGTCCGAAAATGTCATTAAAACAGCCAATAATGTTCGTTTACAAAACTGTTAAACTCACCGAGTGGTTAGTGGTGTTCGTTGATGATTATAAACAATATATCGTCGCAATATATGATTCCAATCCGTTTATTTTGCTATAGTGGAACTATTTTTTCAACAATGGGATTTTACAAAATGACGAATAAAACACGACAGAAACTGTATTTCGCAACACTTTTTGTTTCTGGAACATCAACTAACATCACTAATCCCTCGGTGAGTTGCACAGTTTTGTAAACGAACATTATTGGCTGTTTTGATGATATTTTCGGACATGCACATTGATTAAATGGGTCCCATGGCCAATTCTTTTAGTCAAAAACTCGAGAGAGGAACCATTGTCAAAAAAAATGTTGTCCACCACTCTTGTTCATCCAAAACAAACTACAATATAGACTCAAGGTGTTAAATACCGGAATTATCCTTTAATGCTCGTTACTGTTCCTTTAAAAAATATATATATTTAAAGTACCCCATTATGATTTTCCAGATATTATATGTTATGCAATGTGTATTAAAGCTGTTTGTGAATGTAAAAGCTCTGCAAAGCTTCAAAGATCCCAGTGCAGATAAATGGAGTTATTGTCTCCTAAAAGAAAGAGGCAATTCTGAACTGCTTGAAACAAGTCGTCAGAAAATATTAAAGAGTAGACCAATCAGAGCCGACGGAGCCATCTGACCAATCAGAGCAGAGTAGACCAATCACAACAGACTGGGTCATCTGACCAATCAAAGCAGAGTAGACCAATCACAACCGACTTGGTCATCTGACCAATCAGAGCAGAGTAGACCAATCACAACAGACTGGGTCATCTGACCAATCAGAGCAGAGTAGACCAATCACAACAGACTGGGTCATCTGACCAATCAGAGCAGAGTAGACCAATCACAACAGACTGGGTCATCTGACCAATCAGAGCAGAGTAGACCAATCACAACAGACTGAGCCATCTGACCAATCAGAGCAGAGTAGACCAATCACAACAGACTGGGTCATCTGACCAATCAGAGCAGAGTAGACCAATCACAACAGACTGGGTCATCTGACCAATCAGCAGAGTAGACCAATCACAACAGACTGAGCCATCTGACCAATCAGAGCAGAGTAGACCAATCACAACAGACTGGGTCATCTGACCAATCAGAATAGAGTAGGGTCTAGGAAAGGAGGGGTTTAGAGAGATTGGATCTTCGGAAGAACCGTTTCAGACACTGTGAGATGTGAGAAAAGAGATGATGCTGCAAGATATTATGATAAAATTAAACCGGATTTTTCGTACTTTTTTACCTTGGATAGATGTAAACCTATTGTAGGAGACTCCAAAACAAAATTAGGAACTTTTAAAATGGTATAATAAAGACACTTTTAAGTTTTAACTTTACAGATTTTAAACTCCCATTGTTTTACATGCATGTATATCTGAGCATAACTTTTTATTTATTAAGCATGCATGTAAACCATGTTAACTAAAAATGCCAGAAATGTATTGCTTTTTATTTAGAAACAAATGTATGTATTATTTATTTATTTATTTACATATAACTGCAGTTTAGTTTATAAATAAATTCCAAAAGCGTGTAATAAAAACTTTTTTTTTTTTTCTTTTTTTTAAAGGGGTTTAGAAAGATTGGATCTTGGAAACTAACCATTTCAGACACTGAGATGTGAAAAAAGAGATGATGCAATATATATTATGATACAATTAAACTGAATTTTTCTTAGTGTTTTTGGACTTGGATAGATGTAAACCTATTGTAGGAGACTTCAAAACAAAATTAGGAACTTTTAAAATGGCATAATAGAGACACTATAAGTTTTAACCATCTGAAGTAAAATTGCATACATTTACATTTAACTGCAGTTTTGTTTATAAATACATTCCAAAAGCGTGTAATAAATATGAAGTGGGTTGTAGTATGTGTGGATGAATTCAGTAATCATCTAAACTCAGTAAGAATCAAATTATAGGATCTCATCAATGTGTTTGTCACAGTAATTCTCTTCAGTCTTCAGGAATCACACAGAACTAAATCTGTTATCATGTCAGAGTAGCAAATGTGATGCAGGAATACAGTAAACTCAGCCTGTTGCCTGCTTTCTTAAACTTCTCTTACTTTTTAGATGCCTGTATTATGCCTGTTTTATGTTGATATTGTAGGCTTCAAACATACAGATATGTGTGCTGAAGACCACTTCTTTTCTATGAATATTAATGGAATCACATTCATGTATATGCGGAGGGTGTGATAATGCATTATGTTTTGACATGTTATCATGCACAGTAATAAAACCCAGATATTAGTGTCCTTTGAATGACACATGTAATATGATTTTAACCTCTCCCTCTCCCTCCCTCTTTCTTTCCTTCTGGTTTAGATTAATTTCATTATATTCATTCGTATAATAAAGATTCTGATGTCCAAGCTGAAGGCGCATCAGATGAGATACACCGACTATAAGTTCAGGTAAAGAGCGTTGTCTTTATTTCACACAAACACACGTCATGGCTTCATTGAACGTGTGTATCTCTCTCGATCTCCTCAGGCTGGCAAAGTCCACGCTCACACTCATCCCTCTGCTGGGAATCCACGCCATCCTCTTCACCTTCGTCATCGACGAGTCCGTGCCGAAGGAGTCTCTTCTGAGGCTGATCCGCCTCTTCTATGACCTCCTGTTCAGCTCCTTCCAGGTCAGAGGGCCAAAGGTCACACACACACACACACACTGTTAGCATCAGCGCATTTCAAATTTGTGTTGTTGTCTGTAATCGTAGGGTTTGCTCGTGGCCATCCTGTACTGCTTTGTCAACAAAGAGGTAAGACATTTATCTTTTCTCAAAATCATCACTTAAAATCACAGAAAAGCTGCAGTTCTCAACTGGTTTTGCTTCAGGAACACATTTCTCTTTTTTTGTACTTGATTGTTTACACAAGACCAGTGTTTTTTTATATATCATTGAGATACTATTATTGTTTTATTTATATTATGGGTTAGTTTTTAGATTTATATTTTCAATTTTCATTTCATTTGGTTGAAATTAAATATTTAGTAATTTAGTAAATCGTTTTATTTAACTATAATAACCCTGCTCAAGAGAGCTGCAAAATTAGCAGTCCAATATGAATTTTTTTTATATTATTCGGTGGAATATGAAATTTGACCATTTTAGAAAATATATGCATCATTGAAGACACCAACTAGCTAGTCACAACTATTTCCCGAAACCGTATTGTCGCAAAGTGGTCATTCAACCATGTTGGTTATTGATGGCATGCAGGTGGTGGAGTAATAACTTAATGAATCTGTTTGAGATCAAATTAATGCTAGACGTTTTGCTATAAGTTACAGACTATTTTAATTTTGCTTTATTTCCAGATTCAATCATAGGCTCGTTCTTACGTACACATGCGCACTTTACAAAAAGGTGTTTTAAATCTCGACTAACTAAATTACGTAAATGACATTTGTATGTATTCTAAATAAAAGATAAAGATGTACTGAATGCCAGCTTGCTTATTTTGCTCAAGACACGGATTTATTGAGTCCACGTTTCATGCAAACAAGAAACGTTTCATTGTTTTTTGGTTTTCGGGAAACACAGACTCGTTGAACTATGCTGATAATGACAGAACTTGCGACCATAGTTGGCTAACGATGCTTTCGGGAATCGCACCCCTGAATAATCCTTGGACTCAGGCTATTTCTCCTGCTCTCCAGGTCCAGAGCGAGATGCTGAAGAAGTGGAAGAGGTGGAAACTGGGCAAGGACATCGAGGAAGAGTACCGTCACAACCCACAGCCAGACGCCCCACGGCAAAAGTGTCAGCATGCCCCGGCGATGGCCCACGAATGCCCCGACACCCCAGAGGCGGCGAGCACGGCCTCAGCGGAGTCCCAGCGTCTGGTGTCGTGTCTTCAGAACGGGGTGAGCCGGAGCAGAGGACGAGCGAGACTGCAGATCTCCTCCGAGCCACAGGAGGGTGCCAGTAACTGCAGCTCTCTGACAGAAGACATCTGTCTGGAAGAGCGACCCCTCAACAGTGAGTGCTCAGCGGGGGTGGCGGAAACTAACGTTTGAGGAACGTGATGCTGACGGATGTTCAATGGATCAATGGAAATGACGGTACATTCCAGATACAGACTCCATATTATAAAGCGGCTTCTATCATGAGAACAAGCCGCAACTGTCTCCTGAGTTGGTAAATAACTAAACATTATTAATTATTGGTGCTTTCTAAGCTAATTTATTATGGGTTATGAGTTATTTCTCTATTGACTGAGCCAATTGGTATTGGAAATATCAATTACAGTTACAGTCAAACCTAAATTTATTCAGATTTGTCCATCCTTCTGTTAGACTGTCTCTCAAATGAGTAATGTTGAATATCTGTCAGCTGTTAAATTTAACTACACAATTATATAATACCAGTTTAGCTCAACAAATTACCAAGCAATGCTTCGTTTAGTTCAGTCTGTGTGTAAAAAGAGCATTAGCAATTAAAGAAAAAACAGCAAAACATGGTCAGGTCAAAGTGTCTGAATCAATTTTGGTCCCAAATATTTATAAATTTTATATGAAAATGTTTTGGGGTATACTATGTCACAGTTTACTTTATTTTGCTATCCTCACTTACATCAATTAACTATAGTGTCCCTGCACCCACTAGTAAAAAATATCAAAATGATATCTGGTGTCTGAATAATTTTAGGTTTGACTGTATGTATTCAGCAGACGCTTTTATCCAAAGTGACTTACAATAGAGCATAAGCAGTTTGTCACAGAGCCAACCATATTCTCAGTACAATACCATTTTCATTGATTAGCTGGATCGGGAAACAAACTAGAGCGGAAGAGAAGTGATGCAGCTTCTTGAAGGATGCGCTGGTTTCTGCGTTCCAGCAGCTTATTCCACCAGAGAGGACCAGAGAGGGTGAAGGCTCTGGAAAACCGCTTCGTGCCTCAATTATGAAGGAAATGAAAACACCTGGTTATTTACCCTCTAAGGAGTTAAAACGCTTTCATTGGGTCGTCCTTTAAGAAACGCTCCCACTGACAGAGATGAGCTGCGAGCCGTCCAGAATTCAGTTCTGCTTCACTACGGACAACGGACAGTGTCAATCCGAGATCATCAGTCGCTCTGCATCAGTAAACCTGAGTTTGGCGTTTCACGTGCGCTTGGTATCGTGACCAGATGCTTTAATAAACAGTGTCAAATTCAAGCAGATCTGCATTGGAAGCGTACAGTGTAAAGCTACTGTTTACATGCTATGTATCTGTCCACACACTTCACTGAAGTGCCGATCTACACACTACCCACAATTCATTGGGACGAGAAAAAAAAGCAATGTTCTTTAGGCTTTGGGATTATCCGTATTTGAGTGAAGACAGTATATTTTAACTTGCCAGACTGAAACACTCTCCATGTTGATGATGCATTATTTACTGAAGCGATAAGGTACTACAGGTGGTTGTTCAATTATGAAAATCAATATTTATGAATATGCATCACTTAAAATCACATGATCTAAAGCAGCATTTCTTGAATGATTTTGCTTCAGAAACCCAGTTTTGGATCGCAGTGGATTGGTGATCCAAGAATGTTATTTTAGTACAACTGAGTAACTATTATAAATTGTATTAAGATTTTGAATTAATGGTAACACTTTACAATAAGCTTTCATTTGGTAACTAGTTAACATGAACTAAAGATTAACAACACTTCTGCAGCATTTATTAATCTTAATGTACATTTACTAATATATTTTTTTAAATCAATAGTTGTATTTATTAACATTAGTTAATGCATTGTGAACTATGAACAAATAATGAACATAACTAACAATAACAAAGATTAATGAATGTTGTAAAAAATCACATTATTAGTTAATATATTAACTAATGTTATTAAATGAGACCTTAGTGTTACTGATTAGTTTTTATTTGTGTAATTTGTGTTTTCATTTCAGTTACCATTTTGTTGTTTTTTGTCATTTTTATTTCATTTTTATTTGTTTATTTAATTTTAGGTTTTTAGTAAAGTTAAACTAAATTAAAATAAGAATATATATATATGTATATACATACAGTCGTGTTGTAGCGGTTTCTCATTTAACGCTGTATTGACCAATCAGAAGCCAAACCTTTAAAGATGCTGCTAATCATTTAAAAAAAATGATGTTTATAAGATTCACATTTAAAATACGAGATTGATTTAGTTCAAACCTGACAGCTAAATCTCACATGACCATGTATCTAAAGCTTCATGTATGAATAATGCAGCATCATAAACACGGAGCTTCGTGTGGGAGGCCTGGACGTCATGTGATCGTGATCTCACACATCTGCTTCATTTGAGTGTTATTTTGTGCTTTGTGGAAAGAATTTGTATGGAAGAGTTGAATTATGGTACATGTGTAAATCACTTTTGTTATTGCCTGTGAGAACATGAAGTAAAGAGGGAGCAAAAAAGACGCAGAAATCGAAAGGAAAGTTGCGAAAATAAACTCCCGAGCCTGGATGTTTAGTCTGTTGTGGATCGGTTTGATTTACTGTTTCATATGGAGATCTCTGGGAAACTACACACACACACACACACACACACACACACACACACACACACACACACAGTACGTAATAAAGGCCTGCTGAAGTGAGGGATGTTCCTCTTCTTCCCCTTCATTAACTCTGTTCTCGGGTCATTTGCTGAAGCACATTCTCTCTCTCTTTATGATGCAGTAATCTGTGTTAATGAGGCACTGTTGAAGCGTGTGTGTGTCAGCGCTGCTCGAGCATATGGTCTGGTCATCATCTGATCAAACATCACAGAGCCCTACTTCACATTCTGACACGTTTCTCCGGCCGCCGCCGTAATTTCCACAGCATTTCTTTTACGGCCCTATTTTACAGCTGAATGGATAATGTGAATGACTCTGAGATTATAACTGTGTCATTTACAAAAGATTCTGATATATTCCCTCGTGCAGCTCAGATCCTTCAGTTCATTTACTGCGGTATTACTGCGGTGCTCGTACACCTGATTTACAACGGAAGCTAAACTGCAGTTTGAAATGTTCCTGACATTAAAAAAGTGATTTTTTTTTATCGTCCAACTTAAATGATTAGTTCACTTCAGAATTAAAATGTCCTGGTAATTTACTCACCCCCACGTCATCCAAGATGTTCATGTCTTTCTTTCTTCAGTCGAAAAGAAATTAAGGTTTTTGAGGAAAACATTCGGGATTTTTGCTCCATATTTTTGCAGTTTCAGTGCAAACTTCAAAGGCTCTACAGATCCCAGTCGAGGAATAAGAGTTGGAAGTACCGACCCAGAGTTTACTGCCAACGTGTAAAAAGGTAAAACAACGAAGTCGGATGATTTAGAAATGTTTCGCGTTACATTTTCCACCTACGCCAGGTTACCGTCTGACCTTTACAACGTGATTACATAATGGGTGAAATCATAGACGTGCAAGATGAGCATTTGTGATTGTTTATTTTCTATAAAATGGCAGATGGTTTGGCTTTAGAGAGTTTGGGATCATTTCGTCACATCGCAATGCATTATGGGAATCACGGTACGGAAGTAGATGTACTGCATAGTAGGCAGTAGGTAATTAAAATTGTAATGTTGGTCATATTAGGTTTAATTTAGGTTATTTTAAGGAAAATGGTTCAGTATTGCTGTATTGTGAACTGCTGTAATCGGTCTCGCGATCGACAGGGCAAACGCCTCATAAATCATGTTCGTTTTCACCATTTTCCTACTTGAAAAAAAACACAAGGAGACTTGGTGTCTGAAATTACAAAGAGGCGAACAGCCAAAACTGATATAGGGCCGTCTTAGCCTGATGAAGGAACTGAAGGATTCTGCCTTGAATAGGATGCCATTTGTGAAGGGAAGGGAAGTGATGCAACTGACGCTGGTCACATGATAATGACAACATTGCGAACTAGTGCGTCCAGATTACATTAATTATACACACACTCATATAGAACATACTTTTCAGTGGTCGTGAAGTAATAACTTGTTCAAAATAAGTAGTCTACTGAAGTCAAGAGTGTATGCAAGTTTGGACGCAGCCCTTCACTCGTGAAATAAATGAATCATGTCTGACTGTAAATAGAGCATTTGCAACGACAACCTAAAAACGTTTGCTTGGTAACTGAAAGTCCAAAATATTTTTTTGAATTAATCTGTGTAAACAACAATACGACCTCAGTGTGTATATGTATCAGAGCTTAGTGTGTATGTGTATTTGTTTTAAACCTCCCTTTGCCGACTGATGTACACAGCAAAATCCCCAGTGTTAAATTAACACTGCTCAGTGTTTATATGAGTCCACACTTGGAGAGTGTTAAATGAACACTGAAACAGTGTAAAAGTTAATGAGATAATTAAATGATTAAGTGAGTTCTGATTGAGTATTATTGAAGACACCTGATGTTGACAAGCAGAATCACTGAAGGAGAAAATGAATGTAAAATGGTCACCATTATGGAGATCAGTGTTTAGTTTATATGGGCTCCTGACCCTTACTTTATTAGCTTTAGTTATTGTTTGGCTATTGTAATTCAATTATAACAGCCAGGTGAACAAAGAGAATAGGTGATCTGATGGTGTTGGTTGTGTTTTAACATAATCAATAGTTGGCCTGAAGCACTGAACTCATTGAGAGCATAATTTCTGAGTTAAGTTTACTTTATGAATTATAGCAGCACTGTTCTTGCAGAGTATGCCTTTTTAGCCTTTTCAATTAAACTCAAAATGATCAATTAAAAAAAAAAAAAAAAAACTTGTTAAAAGTATTTCAGGTAGGCACACACAGATATCAAAAATTAGCGTATGAGTCTCAACAATGGTGACAAACAAATCACCTCTGAACATAAGCTCATTATTTATTCATGCAGCAATGCATGATGGGAGCCATGAATGATATTTGATTGGTGGCATCCAGAATGCTCTGCATAATGCTTTATAATTGTCACCATTGTTGAGATTCACAGGCTGATTCTTGATGTCTGTGTTTAAAAAAAAAAAACATTTTTTCATGTGATTTAGTTTTAAGAAAGTATTTGGATTACATCGTACAATTACTAATATTAGGCTTTTCAAGGCAGTGCTGCTATAATCAATAAAGTAAAAGTAGCTCAGTAATTGGGCTCTATATGAATTCAGTGATTCAGGTCAAATGATTGTGAAATAATGATGATGTTAAAGCACATCCAAACACCATCATATTAACTTTTCTCTTTGTCATCTGGCTGTTATAACTCATGTACAGCAGCCAAACAAATTATAAAGTTAATGGTTTGAGGGTCAAGAGCCCAACTAAAACACACACTGATCTCCACAATGGTGACATACCAATTACAATTTTCCCCTTCAGTGATTCTGCTTGTTAACATCAGGTGTCTTCAATAATGCTCATTCATAACTCAATTAATAACTTAATTATCTCATTAACTTTAACACTGCTTCAGTGTTCATTTAACACTCTCTGAGTGTGGACTCATATAAACACTGAGCAGTGTTAATTTAACACTGGGGATTTTGCTGTGTATTGTCCAGTTCTTGTCCTTCTGCACGAGCTGCATAAACAAACAGAGTTCCCTCAGCGACGTGTCAGTGTTTATGCTGCGCTTCATTGATGACTAACAGTTTGTTTGGCCTGTTGCTCCACATAATCAAGCAAACGTGTGTGATAATGCAGTAATGTGAACATCAACGCGGTCACGAGCGCCTGCGGTGTCAACGGAAGTCACGGGATTCATGTCTGCTGTTTATTTACTTCGAGTCAGAGTTTTTAATTGAAAGTATCCGTCTTCATGTATCTCGTCTGCTCGGTGAATGAACTGAAGGAGTGAGAAACCCCAGTGAGTTGCCTTGTTGTACACTGAGATAACAGAAAAGCAGTGATATGTACGTGTGGATTAGCATGCTAAGTTACAGCACAGAACTACAAAAAGGATAACAATACAGCACTAATATTTGTATAATTCATTTTACATTAATGTACAGTAATACCGTGGAAAATGCAGCTTGTAGGCGTCTGTGTGCCTCCTGGTAAGCTTTTAGCGCTCGTTTCGTTTGCTCTCTCCGTAGACGTAATGACTGTGATTTAAAGTCATCCAGACACTCTGCGTCCCTGTTCTCATCACACACTTCAACTCACTCAAAGACAGACAGAAACTGCTAGAAACGGATGAGAAAAGCAAAAACATGCATGGAAATGCTACTTGAAATATACAGGTCATAGAAACATTTTGTTTATTTTGTTAGATTACACGACTGAATGGCAGTCAATGGAGGAAGATGATTTAGATCATCTGGGTTTCAATTTTCAGTTCAATATACTGTGTACTGTATTAGTAGCATGACAAAACCTCACAATGGCAAAGCATAAAAGTAAGCGTAGCCTACAAGAAGTAGATTATTAAGTCAATTGCTGAATATTTTGAAAAAATTAGCAAATGAAGTGTTCAAATTATATCATAATTTGGTTATAAAAATGGTTTATAATTTACCATTTTATAATAGTTTGTATTGTTATTATTCAAGCTTTTTTAGCCCCTTTTTTGTTTAACAGAAGAAATGTTGTATTTGCATTGACATGAACGGTAAGTGATTATTTTTTTTGTGTGAATCAGTTCAAAAAACATCAATCAAAAAAACATTGGCGACACTGACCAAGTAAATGTACTGTATGATTTAGTCATTTGTATGTTCAGTGACCTTTAGAGCTGCTCACTGTCACCATTTAAAAAATAATAACAACAATACCAGAACGTGTCTGCTCACACAAAGGCCGAAGTGTGTGTTTTCTGTACACTCTTCAGTCCTGCTTTTTCAGACGTCAGATCAGCCATTTACTCAAGAACTGAGACTTTACTGAAGTTATTGCTCAAATAAACACTTCTGACAAGCATTTATGAAACCTTTTGATGGGCTGTTTATTAGTCTGCCAGTCTGGTTATTTATAACTATTAATCTATGAACATTTCACAAATAATTTCTTGAAGAATGAAACTGAGGCTGAATCACAAGCACACGTGTCACAGATTTGACCGTTGTTGTCTGCATGTTTTTGTGCTCTGCAGTGAATTAAATTCTAAGATTTACAAAGTGTATAAAGAATAATGACTTCAGTCTTTGACTTAAATTCAATTATGGATAGTTGTGGTTCCACACAATGGAAACATGTTATCTCTACTCAAATACTTAATGTACGAACTAAACTGAACTGAGTAACAACCACAATTAGACAAAATAACTTGATTTAATCAAGTTGATCTTAAGCAAGCTGTTAGTAAATAATAACTTCTCTTGTGTGTGTGTGTGTGTGTGTGTGTGTGTGTGTGTGTGTGTGTGTGTGTGTGTGTGTGTGTGTGTGTGTGTGTGTGTGTGTGTGTGTGTGGAGTTGGAGCTATAGGGCTATGAACAAATTAAATATGAATGAGTGGATTTTCTTTGTTGATTGAATTATTTTCCCATTCAACCCCATAACCGCACTGCACTCATCTTAATAATTCAAACACACTTTTACATAGTGGGATTTTACATTGACAATTGATTGTTTTTATATTGAGCTAATTATATTTGCTCTAAATCTAACCCTCACACACACTGTTCAGATCTGAAGGATGTTCACAATGCCAACCTCAACACTACAGTGTGTACAAAACAAATCAGATCTGTTTAATCCTTTGGCAAAATGATCTAAAAATATTTTATGGTCTGAATAAATTACAATGTGATTGATCTCCTGTAATCTAACATTACTCCAGTGCCGTTCAATCATGGAACAACATGCATTTCATTTGTAAATGTAATGTTATGCCAAAACACAGGTTTATTTTTTACCTTTAGCTCCATTTAAATGTAAGAATTCAGTGTCTGGCGTTCAACTGAATATGAGGGTTAGAGAAGAGAAATATCCTCATAAATATTGAAATGTGATCCACCGTCACAGACATCCGCTCAGTCATGCATAATAAATCCATTGCATTAGAATTTTATCATGTCAGATAAATAGGAAAAATCCCAAAAAGATTATTTTATTTTATTTTATTTTCTTGGTGCAATAAGACCCTTAAACTGTGGGTATGCACATCTGAAATTGCAGTGATCTTTAAAGTGATCTTTAACAAAACCAAAGTGAGAAGAAAGACCCCGCAGAGAGACGATGTATTGTTCTTCAGAAAGCGAATCGATCGACGTCTTTGTTCGTTTATTAGCTCTCCTCCCGAGCTTTTGCATTTTAAACAGGCTTGACTGAATGCTTAATAAAGATTTAGTGATTAATGACAGCACAATAAAAATAAAGATGAGTGAGTAAAAGACTGAAGTTAATTAAACAAACAGATTCTGCATTAATAAATCACAGTATAAGACACAGGTCATTCTGCTTCTTCAACCCATATAACCATTGAGAAAGATCTGTTATTTTCTACAATTCTACTTAAATCTAACATTACATGTCAAGGGTCAAGAACCCAATTAAAGCAAACACTGACCACCATTATGTTGACAAAACGGTCAATCATTGTCCCAACACTCTTTTGTTTGTCTAATATTAAAAACTTACAACGTTTTGAGTAAAACATGCTTGAGAAATGAAGGCAGTCAGTTTCCACACTGTACAAATATTGCTTTAACCCAGAAATAATTGAGGCAACTTTATTAGCATGAAGTATTTTGAACTCAACTAATTACAACTTTACAAGTTTTCAACATGCACCTTTAAGTAACACAACAACTTAACTCGTAAACTCAACTCAAATTTTTTTGTGAATTGTCATTTTCTGTATTTTTTGGTGACTTTCTGGAGTTTCTTTTTCTGTAAATAGTTTTTTCCCAAAGCCAAAGGGTCTTTATATGGAGTTTGTTCTCAACCTTTTTGTGTTCAATATTTTCTGTATATATTGGTGACTATTTGTACTTTTCTGTAATTTTTTTTCTCATTTATTGGATGATTGGGTAATGAGTTGAATAATTAGGTTGATATACATTTCACCAGTGTGCCTGCCGTTTACCTGATGGAGACCTTATGCTGAAACGTTGCATATTTTAATACATTTATTTTTGAGAGCAGCAGTGCATGCCGATGTTTGTGTATTCTTTAGTGAAGGGCTTTATCTGATTGTGAACCTGTTGGATGTGCACATATTACTAAATTGAATTTAAACTTTAGTATAACAGTATATATATATATTGGGGTCAATATTTCTTCAATATATGAAATACAGCCATTACTTGTGTTGGTCAAAATATTGTAATGCAATGTATTATACTGTATATATTTTCAAGATATTTAAAACATTTAATTATTGATAAGTATATGGAAATATATTTTATTTCCATAAGGGTGACTTCCAAGATTTGCCAATTCGATCTTAACATGTGAATCTGAGACTTGAACAAATGTCCTTTATGTTTATGCATTTTGAAGCATGTTACAAAGTTGAAATTAATGTTTATATAATCACTTGTATCAGGCTAATGCTTCATTGCTTTTACTAATCCTATGACATCAACTTTTTATTGAAAGGGATTTTGGGGTTCTTGAGATGCTAAAAAGAACAGGGCAAACATCCATAGTTTAGAGACTAATCTGTCATTAAAATAGAAAGCCAGGTGGAAAAAAATGACAGGACATTCCCTTTTATCAACGAGTGTTTTCCTCAATGACTGTGTTGAGTTTTAATGGAAGAGCGGACTGAACCTGAGAATACAAGGTCTCCCAATGCAACACAGTTTGTTTTTCAAGGGGATGTAAATGTGTTAAAGCCTTCGACAGCTGTATGTGTGTTTTAAGTGTGGTAAATACCAAAAGCTTTTGTTTGTCTTGCTACTTTAGTTTGATTGTAAGATTGCGTATGTTTGTCTGTCTGCCGTGAATGTTGCCGTGTTCATTGAAACAGCACAATGTGATTATGAACTTTTAACAGGGCGAGCAAAACACTTCCTATATCTTCTGTTGTTGAAGCACTAAACATCCCTGAACACACACCGATCAGGCATAACATTATGACCACTGACAGGTGAAGAATAACACCGATTATCTCTTCATCACGGCACCTGTTAGTGGGTGGGGTATATTAGGCAGCAAGTGAACAGTTTGTCCTCAACTTTGATGTGTTAGAAGAAGGAAAAATGGGCAAGCACAAGGATCTGAGAGAGTTTGACAAGTCAGAACATCTCCAAAACTGCAGCTCTTGTGGGGTGGTCCGTATCTGTGGAACAATGGTGAACCGGCGACAGGATCATGGGTGGCCAAGGGTCATCGATGCACGTGAGGAGCGAAGGCTGGCTCGTGTGGTCCGATCCAACAGACGGGCTACTGTAGCTCAAATTGCTCAAGAAGTTATTGCTGGTTCTGATAGAAAGATGTCAGAATACACAGTGCATCGCAGTTTGTTGTGTATGGGGCTGCATAGCTGCAGAAAGCGCCAACTGTGGGCACGTGAGCATCAAAACTGGACCATGGAGAAGATTGCCTGGTCTGATGAATCATGTTTTCTTTTACATCACGAGGATGGCCGGCTGCGTGTGCGTCGCGTACCTGGGCAACACATGGCACCAGGATGCACTATGGGATAAAGGCAAGCTGGCGGTGGCAGTGTGATGCTTTGGGCAAAGTTCTTGGGTCTTGCCATCCATGTGGATGTTACTTTGATATGTACCACCTACCTAAGCATTGTTGCAGACCATGTACAACCCTTTCATGGAATGGTATTCCCTGGTGGCTGTGTCCTCTTTCAGCAGGATAATGCACCCCGCCACAAAGCAAAAATGGTTCAGGAATGGTTTGAGGAGCACAACAATGAGTTTGAGGTGTTGACTTGGCCTCTAAATTCCACAGATCTCAATCCAATCGAGCATTTGTGGGATGTGCTGAACAAACAAGTCCGATGCATGGAGGCCACAGCACACCTTCAGGAGTCTAGGGGAGTCCATGCCTCAACGGGTCAGGCAGCAAAAGGAGTGTATGCATATATACAAATGACTAAATCATACAGCTATAAATGTACTTGGTCAGTTTAGCTGTTGATTTTTGGGATTGATTGCAATTCTTTCACACAAACAAATGTCTGATGGATCCTTTTTATTCCACTGTGATACTACATACACAGCAAAAAATAATAACTCTGAAACAGTGTTAAAGTTAATGAGATAATTAAGTGATTAAGTGAGTGATGACTGACCATTAGTAAAGGAGAAGGACCTGGCTGCAGCCGGCAGATCCACACTGACTCTGATTAGCATGTTTGTCTTTAATAAGCGGTATAATGGTATAAAATATGTTTGGTGTAGGTAAGAGTAGAGTATTGATTGATGAGTGAATGTCATCCAGTTACAAAACTATAAAAGAGAGCTGTCTAATGCCACACAAATAAGATCAGCTCAGTCTAGAGCACGTTTAATCTGAGACAATGCGGTTGTTTTTAGTTAACTTAACTCACAATCTCCGTATCAGTTGTTAGCTACTGCAAGTTTACTAATGTTTTTTCCCCTCTGTGCATTATAATGAAGGCTTTGTGAAACTGCACAGCGTTTCTAGGTTCTCAATAACACATACTCCTTCCAACAACAACTACAAACTCAAGTATGCTATGAAAGACGATGGAGCCAATCAGAGTAGGTATGGGGCGGTGCGACACATGTAGCCCGTCCGATCTGCAGGCTGGTGTACCTGGAGTAAAGACAAATGTGTTTGGCTCGCCATTATGGTGATCGGTGTTTGTTTTAGTTGAGCTCTTGACCCTTGATTTGTATAATACCAGATTTTGTCTGGCTGCTGTAACTCATTTATAACAGCCAGAAAAGCCAAGAGAATGTGATTAGATGTTTTTGGTTAAGTTTTAACTCATTAGAGCCTAGTCTCGGAGTTAGGCTTAGCTTATTGATTACAGCCGCCAAGAGATTCTATAGCATGAGATCAACCATTTTCAAAAGGGGGAGAGATTTTGTAAAGTTGTTCTGATCAAAAAGGTTTGAATCTCTCTGTTATTTAGACAAATACATCAAGCATCAGCGTATGAATCAGCGGTGACAATCAATAATGCATGTTGCACTGCATTCTGGGTGCACCAATCAAAACTCATCCATGGCTCCCAGCATACTTTCTGGCATGTATACATTTTGAGCTGAATTGTCTGACTAATTTCTTTTATTCTTACTATTTTCTTCTATTTTTGCTGTTTTGAGACTTTTTAGTAGCTTGTTTTGTGATGTTGAGAGTTGGTCTGTTTATCTGAATATGTCACCGTTCTTGAGAGTTGTTAAATTAACTCTCCTCAATGTTCATATGGGAACCACCAGCAGGGTT
This sequence comes from Phoxinus dragarum, assembly GCA_033366665.1. Classification (NCBI taxonomy): domain Eukaryota; kingdom Metazoa; phylum Chordata; class Actinopteri; order Cypriniformes; family Leuciscidae; genus Phoxinus; species Phoxinus dragarum. The sequence continues at coordinate 91,972 of JARPMJ010001607.1, read as the reverse complement.
TATTTTCTTTTAAATTTATTTATTTTCTTTACCGTTATTTCTGAGCCTTAACTGTAGCAAAATACAGTGCATCACTGATCACATCAGGTCATCTGTAATGTATCTGCTAGTTTTAGACTCTTTGACCAGGTGACTGTGAGCAAATGAAGCCTCAAGAAATGAACCCTTTTGTGAACCACTTGGCTGAAAAGCTTCAATGCTTCATTTCACCGTCACTAATAGATTTTCCCTAACAATATTTTGTTGGCAAAGATCAGACATTCTGTATTTGGGTTTTTAAATAGACTGGGATTTTTATACACGCATACAGAACCAGCATTTGACTCTCAACAACATTCAATGCTTCATACTAAAATGCATGCCACTGTAGTATGACTCCCAGCATGCAGTATTTAATTGTCATTGTTAATTCATTTACATATTCTGTATGACTGTGTAAAAAAAACACTACAATGTCTTTAAAAATCAATAATTTCTCTTTTCTTCAGTGATTCTGCTTGTTATCAGGTGTCTTCAATAATCATACAATCATCACTCAATTAATCACTTAATTATCTCATTAACTCTGACACTGCTTCAGTGTTACTTTAACACCCTGCTGGTGGTTCTCATTTAAACACTAAGCGGTGTTAATTGAACACAAGGGAATTTACTGGCTTCTGAAATACTGTGTGTGTGATCCTGGTGAACCAGTCATGCTTCATTTGCATGCAGTTTGGACAAATATTTTATGCAAATGTTCTTTGTGTGAGACCAGTCGATTAGCTGGACTTCACTGCCTCACATGTTCATGCTCCTATATACATGCATCTGATTACCCCAATATATATCATAGGTCACATCCTGTTCTAAGGAGTTTATCCTGGAGCGCAGAGATGCTGATGTACTGATCCCTGAATACTTTCATTTGACTTTCCTCTTTTGTGGGCCAGTATTCAACCCAGGTGTGCTCTCCCAACACGTACTGCATACTAAAAACAACACAAAACATGTAAAAACAAACATTAATGCACATTAAATACACAAATGTGACACTAATGTACATTTATTCATATTTTTCCCAAGTTTGATTCAATTCTCATACAGCAATTCCATGTGAATGAAATCAGTCTTTAGTCGTATAGTGTATGTCACCCAGGTAAATCTCACCTACTCTTTTATCAATACTAAGGATTCTGACATACTTATTTGCTCGCCTACTGCTTTTTATATAGTAGGGAAGAATGCAATTTCGGATGCAGCCAATGTCACACACTCTGTTTGATGTTGTGTGTTGCATCCTAAATTTACCGGGCTGTATGTCCTTCTGTGCAAAAGCTAAATCCTGTAGGACGTACAAACACTTACCTTCCTCCTAGCCATGACAGGTCTTTGAATTTGCCCATGATGAGGTACGACTTGCCTTCTACCAATCCCAAATGTTCTCTGCAACTGGGACGAGCCAAAAATGGTCTGACTTTGCCCTCAACACCCTCATCAGTGCCTACAGGACAGAACAGAAAACAATGCTACTGGGACATCCAAACATTAACCACAGTTCAAGAGTATAATGCTCTAAAACATGCATTTCAATATACGTTGGTGGACATACGGGAATGAGCTACTTTTACCACCTGCTCCACCTTCAAGTGATAGATGTCGGTGTCCTGTGCCAGATCCATCCCCACCACTGAGACTTTATAAACTGTCAATGATATGTGTTGTATTGTATCAGCATCAGCAGTGAGACAGCATAAAATAGGAGTCAATGGCTGAGGATGGAGAATCAGAGTCCAGGGGTCAGAAAGTAAAAGTCCTGCCATATGTGTATTACACACATGAACTCAGTCAGCTGATGTCTATCTCCTGCTGAAAAACTGATAATTAGTAAATCCAGGTGATCGGAATCAAAATACTGAGGAGGACTTCTACTTTCTGAACCTGAACTTTACACCTCTGTGGAGAACATGCGATTACCATAATCTGTGCCAGATTCACAGGCTCTATCCATATGCTCCTGTTCACTGACCTGATGAATTCAAGAGATAATGTTACATTTCCTTTAGTCAAAAATACTTATACTATAGAATTATGTAGCACATATTTATTTAAAAGGCTTATACAGTAAATTACACCACTCTGTGTTAAATGAACTGAAGCAGTGTCAGAGTTAATGAGATAATTAAGTTATTAATTGAGTGATGATCGTTCGATTATTGAAGACACGTGATGATAACAAGCAGAATCACTGAAGAAAAGAGAAACAAGAACTACACTGTAAAACCTATTAATTCCACTAAAAACTGAAAATTAATGGCACTTTTACTGAGTTTTGTTGACACAATGACTGAAACAGAACTTAAACTGAATGAGTTATAGAACATTTCTAGTTCCCAGCATGATAATTGGATAATCTATATATATATATATATATATATATATATATACATCATGATGGTGGAAAATCTTTCACCTCATCATCTTGGTTTATGGCTTCCTTTGCAACTATTTATTTGTTTGTGGTCTTTGTGAAAATGTTTCACCAAAACCAAGACTAATATTAAATAAAAGCAAAGTCAAACTGACCAACTAAAGCAAACACTGATCACCATAATAGTGACCAAACATTTACAATAAATAATCAACATCCAAACTTCTGTTAATTCTGAACAGGAACTGTAGACAAATGACAAAAAAAAATCTGGTTTGTAATAAGATATTTTCATGTATTTTCAGTTGATTTCATATAAGACTGAGTCTGGAAGTCAGATGTAGTTCTTGTGTTTCTCTTTTCTTCAGTGATTCTGCTTGTTATCATCAGGTGTCTTCAATAATCAAACAATCATCACTCAATTACTCACTTATCTAATTAACTCTAACACTGCATCAGTGTTAGTTTTAACACCCTGCTGGTGGTTCCCATATGAACACCAGTTAATTTAACAGCAGGGAATTTGCTGTAGAGTTCAGTGATGATGGTGTACAGCACCCTGTATTCTGGAATTCGGCTTTCCTCTCTTGTGGGCCAGTTTTCAATCCAGGTCTGTTCTCCCAAGATGTACTTAAGACTTAAAACAACAGGAAACACATGCAAAACATGGTATAAACAACCATTAAATGGACATTAAATACACATATGAGATATTATAGCAAGCAACCATCGAAACCATGTTAAATCACTGTAATTGAGTCAGCGGTAACCGCATTGAATCAACATAACTTTTGCACCTGCAATAAATGTTCATCATTGAAGGTCATAGTGAAGGTCTTTTTGACAATGAACAGATGTTGATGTTTTATTGAAAATGTTTGCTCACCGTTATGGTGATCATTGTTTCCATTAGTTGGACAGTTAGCTTTTTATGTTAGTTAGTGGTTGTTGTAACAGTGTTTACCAAAACACATAATGTATTGCAAAGGAAGCTGAAAACAAAGATAGTCAAGTGATGTGGTTTCTGCATTACATTTTTTCTAACGTTTTTCATAACGAAATCAGAATGTCTGCTCTGTGGCCAAAAAAAGTAATGTTGTTGAATATAATCTATTAATAAGAAATAACCACTTTTGGTTATTTCTAAACTATTACACCCTATTATCTTTGTTCCTGCCTTTATTTGCAACAAATTATGTGTCTTGAATGGGGTCTAATTTTAAACCTGCTTTTATTTATCTTATCATCCTTGATGTGTCATTACAAGTGCCCAGCCATGTTGAGTGATTCCTTCAGAGTGAACACGAGTCAATCTGACTGCAGTAGATGTGAAAGATATGAATAAAAATGATGTTATATCAGCCAGCGCAAATACCTGTATTTAGTTCCTGTTTTCGGTCAAAGTCCAAAGTAGTCGATTGTCGAGTTCACGCGCATAGGTTTAGTTACCTATGATCACGCGTGAACTCGACAATCGACTACATGGCTGGGCACTTGTATGACACATCAAGGATGATAAGAGAAATAAAAGCAGGTTTAAAATTAGACCCCATTCAAGTCAATAGGGTGCAAATTTTAAAAAGAGGATAACTCGGTGTAGGCAACAACGATTTTTGTCGTTGTTCTCTGTATTGACAGCACTCCAAATTTACAAAATATTGAGCTCAATGTTAAAATTGACCGGAGTTCTCCTTTAAGTCAGTTGTAATTGTTGTGTTTCATTTTCTGAGAGTGCAAACATGATGTTGAACCAGCATCACATTGTAACATTGACTCAGGGATGAAATGTAAAAAAAAAAATGTTAAGGGGCGACAGTGGCTCATGTAGATTGTCTACAAACCGGAAGGTTGGTGGTTCAATCCCCGGTTCCACCTGACCAAGTGTTGAGGTGTCCATGAGCAAGACACCTAACCCCAGCTGCTCCTGACGAGCTGGATCGCCTTGCATGGCTGACACCGCCGTCGGTGTATGAATGAGTGAGTGAATGGGTGAATGTGAGGCAATATTGTAAAGCGCTTTGGTGGCCATTGGGTCTGTGAAAGCGCTATATAAATGCAGTCCATTTACCATTTTAACATTAATTGCGGGTGCAAAAGTGATGTTGATTCAATGTTGTTGACACATAACATTGTTTGATGGTTGCTTGCTAACTGCGTAACGTGCACTTCTTTATATTTTACCCAGGTTTGATTCCATTTTTTTAATCCGTCTAACAAATTGCTCATACACCAATTCTGTGAATGCACTCAGTCTTAACTCGTATAGTGAGAGAAATTAGTAACAAAGGTCTATGTCACACACACTCATATGTTTTGTGTTGAATCCTAAATTTACCAGGCTGTGTGTCCTTCTGTGCAAAAGTTAAATCCTGTAAGAAGTACAAACACTTACCTTCCTCCTAGCCGTGACAGGTCAGTGGATTTGCCCATGATGAGGTACGACTTGCCTTGTTCCAATTTCAAATGTACTCTGAAACCGGGACGAGCCAAAAATGGTCTTACTTTCCCCTCAATTTTCTTATCATCAGTGCCTACACACCGGGATGTCCAAACGTCAGCCACAGTTCAAGAGCATCATGCTCTAAAACATGTCTTTCAATATACATTGATGGACATACGGGAATAATGAACCGTACCTTCTTTCAGCACTCGCTCCACCTTCATGTCGTAGATGGCAGAGTCCTGTACCAGATCCATATCCAATACTTTAACTATATAAACTGTCAATGATATGTGTTATATTGTTATCAGATGTGAGAGTGGATCTCAATGACTGAGGAAGAATAACAGATGCTTACCATAATCCATGCCAGATTCATGGGGTCTATTAAAACGCTGATTTCTGGCCTGATACTTCTGTATACTGCAGGATTCTGTTATGAGATTAGATTTTTTTGATATTTATTCAAAAACATACACACACACATTCATCACAGACACCCCAAAAATGGCCTCAATTCAAAAAAATTATATTTTTTTACTAATCTCCAGATGTGCATTTGGCATAAAATACCATTTAAACGGTTTCATTGGAGACTTTTTGGCTTTTATGGTGAAATGCTTCTGATGTTTCTCATTTATAAGTTGCTTTGAATAAAAGTGTCTGCTGAAAGAAACTTAAAAGCAATAAAATACCTTCTGCACATTGGCACAAATCTCCCTTACACAGTCTGTATATAGCGCCATCTGCCCTCTCAGGGTGGTAGAACTTTGTACAGCGAGCATCTGACACACACAAGTTTGTAATTAAAAATGTGTGCTATTATTAATAATAATAATAACCATGTTCATTTCAGAGCACCAGGGGCCTGTTTCAGAAAGGAGGTTAAGTGAAAACTGAGTATGTTAACCCTGAAATGAGGGAAACTCTGGGTTTTCCGTTTCAGAATGGGAGGTATATCAAACCCGAGAAAGCAGAGTAAGTCAAGCCCGTTTCTGTAAGAGAGGTAACTTATACTCAGAGTCAGTTACCATGGTAACTTACTCTGTGAACCTAACCTGGTTGGGAGCAGGTTTTCTTCGGTAAACCCAGAGTTCATTGCGGTCTGCTCCCATTTTTTTAAAGAGTAAGCGGTGTTTAAACGCATCATTTATTCTTTCTGTACATTTATTTATTGCTGTTTTTTTCCACTGTTTTAAAAAATAAATTAATAAGATGAAGTCTATATAACTCCTTAACTGGCAACTGAAAATACAGTAGATTAGAGTTACATCATGTAGTGATGGGGGGGGATATAAATTTATACTTGGATATAAACTTAGATTCTATAGGCTACTCCACATAAAAATGTGAATGTGTAGATTGTCTGATCTGTAGACACATAATATTAACATGACCTCTGTAAGCCTCTCTGTGGCAGCAGAAACTGTTTCTTCATCCCAATCATCCTGTGAAGATGAGCATTTGGTTGAGTACACTTTATAACACTATTTGTCATCATTTATGTTGTATTGAGTCGGCTACTTGCCAACTGCCTGGAGAGGAGGCTCCAAAAGACAGATATTACCATCAGAATCTATTGGGACCAACGGAAAACCCAACCCAAAGTAAAATAAATGGAAATATCAAAAATACCCTTTATAAAATTAACACATATGTAGACCTCTTACATTTTATGAAGGCCCTTGGGTCTCCGAGAGTGACTGGCTCTGATGAAGGAATTCCCTCAGCCAAAAATGCTGCTGCGCTGCTAGACACTGGATGCTATTTAGTTAATTAATATGTCAAATGTTTGTAAAGTCAGGTAGCCTACACCCATGATATGCTCAACTCTTACCTGATTTAATAATATTTTTATATTTCATTTTCAGCTGCTGCCACGTTCTTTTAATGCCTGCAGGATTGCACATAGCCTATATGAAAATTAAAATTAGGTTGAATAACTGTTCTTCCAGTTTCACCTGATATTATAACAGTTACTCTAAAATAGTTATTAATTACTAACTACAAATGACATCTTCAAAAGTGTAGTTAGATTAATGTAATAATTACTATCTTTAGAAAGTATTGATCTACTTATTACTAATTACTAAATCCACATATCAACCTCAACCACTTGAACAACACAAGGAGAGACAAGAAATTGCACTTGTAATGCTTTCAAATTAACAATATACAATTGCATGAATTATTCTTGAATTGACCAAAGTGTGTAGAGGGGGAAGGTTACATTCAAAATATACCTTTTAAATCCACTATTGTTTTACACAGAATTGTTATATAGTCTATGCAGTAACCTATTTAATGTAATTACATCAGATTTTATTTTAAATTACAGAAGAATTAAGAGCACCGGTAATCCCTTTAATTAAATTACACTATTTAGATTACTTGGTAATAAACCCAACACTGGATAACAGTAATTCCTCTTTGTGTCTGGCGCTGTTGCCATGGTGACTCATAATATCTGCGCTCCATTGATAATGGCTTTATAGTTGTGGTGCACGCGCTTAACTCTGAGTCAGTCAACTTAGAGTTGATTGAACTAAACTAATTTCAACTGATCTGTAACCGAAAACTCAGAGTTTCCCATCTCAGGGTAAGTCAACTCAGAGTTCAAGTTTTAACTCAGAGTTGGTTGAACCTCCTTATTGAAACAGGCCCCAGTTTAACTAAACAGAAGTGTGTTTATGTACGTGCATAGTTCACCTGGTGAGTAATATTCATATATTGTGACTGCGGCAGGTTGAAGCAGACCCACATTAAACATCTTGTGCATTCTGAAGGAAATTCTTTGTTTTTCTGCACGCAAAACCTAATAATACAAAACCCAAAGCAAATTTATGATTACATATCATATTGTACACTGGAAACTGCATTTCCAAGCAAAAAATAATTCGGATGAAAAAAAAAAATCTATAGCTGGATTTACACTGCAAAGACAGTTGCATGTGGCATAGTTGACAGAAAACAAAGTAAAATTTCATCACAGTCATAAGGTATATATAGCATATGTACTTTCTCATGAGCTTAAAGAGCGAGAGAGAGCGAGTCGCCCGCTGAGGAGAGCGAGTCGCCCGCTGAGGAGAGGGAGGTCGCCAGCTGAGGAGAGCGAGTCGCCCGCTGAGGAGAGCGAGTCGCCCGCTGAGGAGAGCGAGTCGCCCGCTGAGGAGAGCGAGTCGCCAGCTGAGGAGAGCGGGTCGCCAGCTGAGGAGAGGGAGTCGCCCGCTGAGGAGAGGGAGTCGCCCGCTGAGGAGAGCGAGTCGCCCGCTGAGGAGAGCGAGTCGCCCGCTGAGGAGAGCGAGTCGCCCGCTGAGGAGAGCGAGTCGCCAGCTGAGGAGAGCGGGTCGCCAGCTGAGGAGAGGGAGTCGCCCGCTGAGGAGAGGGAGTCGCCAGCTGAGGAGAGCGAGTCGCCAGCTGAGGGAGAGCGAGTCGCCCGCTGAGGAGAGCGAGTCGCCCGCTGAGGAGAGCGAGTCGCCAGCTGAGGAGAGCGGGTCGCCAGCTGAGGAGAGGGAGTCGCCCGCTGAGGAGAGGGAGTCGCCCGCTGAGGAGAGCGGGTCGCCAGCTGAGGAGAGGGAGTCGCCAGCTGAGGAGAGCGAGTCGCCCCGCTGAGGAGAGCGAGTCGCCAGCTGAGGAGAGCGGGTCGCCCGCTGAGGAGAGCGAGTCGCCCGCTGAGGAGAGCGAGTCGCCCGCTGAGGAGAGCGAGTCGCCCGCTGAGGAGAGCGAGTCGCCCGCTGAGGAGAGCGAGTCGCCCGCTGAGGAGAGCGAGTCGCCCGCTGAGGAGAGCGAGTCGCCCGCTGAGGAGAGCGAGTCGCCCGCTGAGGAGAGCGAGTCGCCCGCTGAGGAGAGCGAGTCGCCCGCTGAGGAGAGCGAGTCGCCCGCTGAGGAGAGGGGAGTCGCCAGCTGAGGAGAGCGAGTCGCCCGCTGAGGAGAGGGAGTCGCCCGCTGAGGAGAGCGAGTCGCCCGCTGAGGAGAGCGAGTCGCCCGCTGAGGAGAGCGAGTCGCCCGCTGAGGAGAGCGAGTCGCCCGCTGAGGAGAGCGAGTCGCCCGCTGAGGAGAGCGAGTCGCCCGCTGAGGAGAGCGAGTCGCCCGCTGAGGAGAGCGAGTCGCCCGCTGAGGAGAGCGAGTCGCCAGCTGAGGAGAGCGAGTCGCCCGCTGAGGAGAGCGAGTCGCCCGCTGAGGAGAGCGAGTCGCCCGCTGAGGAGAGCGAGTCGCCAGCTGAGGAGAGCGGGTCGCCAGCTGAGGAGAGGGAGTCGCCCGCTGAGGAGAGGGAGTCGCCCGCTGAGGAGAGCGAGTCGCCCGCTGAGGAGAGCGAGTCGCCCGCTGAGGAGAGCGAGTCGCCCGCTGAGGAGAGCGAGTCGCCAGCTGAGGAGAGCGGGTCGCCAGCTGAGGAGAGGGAGTCGCCCGCTGAGGAGAGGGAGTCGCCAGCTGAGGAGAGCGAGTCGCCAGCTGAGGAGAGCGAGTCGCCCGCTGAGGAGAGCGAGTCGCCCGCTGAGGAGAGCGAGTCGCCAGCTGAGGAGAGCGGGTCGCCAGCTGAGGAGAGGGAGTCGCCCGCTGAGGAGAGGGAGTCGCCCGCTGAGGAGAGCGGGTCGCCAGCTGAGGAGAGGGAGTCGCCAGCTGAGGAGAGCGAGTCGCCCGCTGAGGAGAGCGAGTCGCCAGCTGAGGAGAGCGGGTCGCCAGCTGAGGAGAGCGAGTCGCCCGCTGAGGAGAGCGAGTCGCCCGCTGAGGAGAGCGAGTCGCCCGCTGAGGAGAGCGAGTCGCCCGCTGAGGAGAGCGAGTCGCCCGCTGAGGAGAGCGAGTCGCCCGCTGAGGAGAGCGAGTCGCCCGCTGAGGAGAGCGAGTCGCCCGCTGAGGAGAGCGAGTCGCCCGCTGAGGAGAGCGAGTCGCCCGCTGAGGAGAGCGAGTCGCCCGCTGAGGAGAGCGAGTCGCCCGCTGAGGAGAGGGAGTCGCCAGCTGAGGAGAGCGAGTCGCCCGCTGAGGAGAGGGAGTCGCCCGCTGAGGAGAGCGAGTCGCCCGCTGAGGAGAGCGAGTCGCCCGCTGAGGAGAGCGAGTCGCCCGCTGAGGAGAGCGAGTCGCCCGCTGAGGAGAGCGAGTCGCCCGCTGAGGAGAGCGAGTCGCCCGCTGAGGAGAGCGAGTCGCCCGCTGAGGAGAGCGAGTCGCCAGCTGAGGAGAGCGAGTCGCCCGCTGAGGAGAGCGAGTCGCCCGCTGAGGAGGAGCGAGTCGCCCGCTGAGGAGGAGCGAGTCGCCCGCTGAGGAGAGCGAGTCGCCAGCTGAGGAGAGCGGGGTCGCCAGCTGAGGAGAGCGAGTCGCCCGCTGAGGAGAGCGGGTCGCCAGCTGAGGAGAGCGGGTCGCCAGCTGAGGAGAGCGAGTCGCCAGCTGAGGAGAGCGAGTCGCCCGCTGAGGAGAGCGAGTCGCCAGCTGAGGAGAGCGGGTCGCCAGCTGAGGAGAGCGGGTCGCCAGCTGAGGAGAGCGGGTCGCCAGCTGAGGAGAGCGGGTCGCCAGCTGAGGAGAGTGGGTCGCCAGCTGAGGAGAGCGAGTCGCCAGCTGAGGAGAGTGAGTCGCCAGCTGAGGAGAGCGAGTCGCCCGCTGAGGAGAGCGGGTCGCCAGCTGAGGAGAGCGAGTCGCCCGCTGAGGAGAGCGGGTCGCCAGCTGAGGAGAGCGAGTCGCCCGCTGAGGAGAGCGGGTCGCCAGCTGAGGAGAGCGGGTCGCCAGCTGAGGAGAGCGGGTCGCCAGCTGAGGAGAGCGGGTCGCCAGCTGAGGAGAGTGAGTCGCCAGCTGAGGAGAGCGAGTCGCCCGCTGAGGAGAGCGGGTCGCCAGCTGAGGAGAGCGAGTCGCCCGCTGAGGAGAGCGGGTCGCCAGCTGAGGAGAGCGGGTCGCCAGCTGAGGAGAGCGGGTCGCCAGCTGAGGAGAGCGAGTCGCCAGCTGAGGAGAGCGGGTCGCCAGCTGAGGAGAGCGGGTCGCCAGCTGAGGAGAGCGAGTCGCCCGCTGAGGAGAGCGAGTCGCCAGCTGAGGAGAGCGGGTCGCCAGCTGAGGAGAGCGGGTCGCCAGCTGAGGAGAGCGGGTCGCCCGCTGAGGAGAGCGAGTCGCCAGCTGAGGAGAGCGGGTCGCCAGCTGAGGAGAGCGAGTCGCCAGCTGAGGAGAGCGAGTTGCCCGCTGAGGAGAGCGGGTCGCCAGCTGAGGAGAGGGAGTCGCCAGCTGAGGAGAGCGGGTCGCCAGCTGAGGAGAGGGAGTCGCCCGCTGAGGAGAGGGAGTCGCCAGCTGAGGAGAGCGGGTCGCCAGCTGAGGAGAGGGAGTCGCCAGCTGAGGAGAGCGGGTCGCCAGCTGAGGAGAGCGGGTCGCCAGCTGAGGAGAGCGAGTCGCCAGCTGAGGAGAGCGGGTCGCCAGCTGAGGAGAGCGGGTCGCCAGCTGAGGAGAGCGAGTCGCCAGCTGAGGAGAGCGAGTCGCCCGCTGAGGAGAGCGAGTCGGCCCGCTGAGGAGAGCGAGTCGCCAGCTGAGGAGAGCGAGTCGCCAGCTGAGGAGAGCGAGTCGCCAGCTGAGGAGAGCGAGTCGCCAGCTGAGGAGAGCGAGTCGCCAGCTGAGGAGAGCGAGTCGCCAGCTGAGGAGAGCGGGTCGCCAGCTGAGGAGAGCGGGTCGCCAGCTGAGGAGAGCGAGTCGCCAGCTGAGGAGAGCGGGTCGCCAGCTGAGGAGAGCGAGTCGCCAGCTGAGGAGAGCGAGTCGCCCGCTGAGGAGAGCGAGTCGCCAGCTGAGGAGAGCGGGACTATAGATCCACCGACGACCTAGTGGGGAATATCAGTAGCTAGTGGCTATGGTAAAGTGACTTCCAACGACAAGTTGTTAGTCCAATTTTTGGACCTTCCGGCCCTCCATAATCCAGGGCCTTTCAACCTACTGTTTTTTTAATACTATGAATTCGGACACACTACATTTTCCACATTCTATATATATTCATTTAGGGAAGAAACACAGCGATTCTACATAATGATGCGGTTTTACATCATTATGTAATGATGTCATCACATAATGACAACATACTTTTGCAACTTTTAGCAACAAATTGACCTGACAAATTGGCAACAGTGGCTGAAATACCTTATCTAAATAGAGGATGAGGGATCCTCGCTCTGACAGCACTTTGTCCCTTTCAAATTTCTGAATGTATCTCTCCTTCCCCGTGGACAACTGAGGGCAAGAAAATGAGAAATAAAAATCAATACATGATATGATCAAAATACTTGTCTGTATGTCCTGTCTGTAGATGTTTGTTAGATGCTTCGCATGCACAGTCAAGTAAAAGTCACATTTATTTCTATATTGCGGCTTTATACAATACAGACTGGTTCAAAGCAACTTTAACATTAATAAAACAGGAAAATAACAGTGTTAAAAGTGCAATAGGTAATTCTCTACAGAACGTTTTTTTGTTATACTGGTTGAAAAGCAAAGATTACAAATACCGGGGGCCTCATTTATAAAACTGTGCGTAGGGTCCTTAGTAAAAGTGTACGTGCGCCTGAAAGCCAAAAATGGCGTGCGCAAAAAAATATTCAGACTAATAAAACCGTGCGTACACCAGAACCTGCGCAAGATTCACTTTATAACTCCCACTCAGCGGAAGATTGTGCGCACATGCGTCTCCTCCCCGAAATAACCATATATGGAGCTTACAACGCCTAGTTTTATTATATCCTCATCTGCATATCATTTGCATATGATTATTCATCCACGTGATAACATGTGTAACGGTACAAGACATTAGGAAAATATGAAATACTGATGTGCTGTCTATTACATTAATAAAAATCATTTAGTAGCCTATCCTTGCCTTGTTTTTGAATAAATAAATAAATCAAATAGTGTAAAATGCATTTCAGAGAAAGTTTTTCTCAATCTTTTCCACTGACCAAATAGTCTTTTTAATTGATTTAGATTTTTATTGGAAACAGATAGACCTTGTTGTGCATTATATATTTGCACAATCTGCTATTATCATGATAAGCAATTATCTCTGTAGTTAAAACGTTAAAACACAGCATGCCAGAGGAAAAGTGTTCAAAAGCATTGCATCCTCAACAAATATTTATAGGCTATTTATTGAATATATATTTAACTTTTCAGTAAATTTAAAGTAGTTTAAGTGTTTAACTCCATTAATGAGAATGGCATATTTAATCTAAATGTTTAGCAGAAGTAAAACATAGTTTGAATCATTATTTTATTTAAACTGTTATTGTGAACATGCGCTGTAGCCTATAAGGACTTAATGAAGATTTACAGTTTTACTTCATCTGCCGTCAGATATGCGTCAGTTTCACAAAACGGCCCAACGTGCTCGTTGGCGCGGACATTTAAGGTGTGGATATTTGCTTCAAGCGATAGGCTTGGTGAGTGAAATTATATTTGTATTATCTTTCTGTATGTATAATTTTATTTAGATTTTCTGTCTAAAAGTGACCAAAAAGACATGTAACTCCAGCTCACCATCGGTGTCGCCAAACTGCTCCGTCTCCAAAACGTTTGTACACATGGGTCAGAGTTTGCGTGCAGGTGCGCACATTTCCTCGTCAAGTTTGTTTTTATAAATCACAACTTATGTGTCGGAAGTGGCGTACGCCTCTTTCAGGGCCGGTTTTGTGCGTACGCAACGGTTATAAATGAGGCCCCTGAAGACTCATAGTGTTTGAGTAAAGAAAACTCTGTAAGCCTATTATTATTAAAGTACAGGCAAAAAAATAAGAAAAAAAATAACGTTAATTTACGGTAAATGCTTGCCAGTATTTTACCGTAAAAAATATGGTGGCAACCTTTTATGTTTTACGGGACTTACATTTACGGTCAAAAAGCCAGCAGTTTATCACCACAATACCTCTTCAAGATCTTTGTTTTCCACAATAAAGCCCGTCGGTATGCCAAAGTCCAGAATGGTCATGGTGGCATCAGTTTTATCACTTTTATAGCTGTGAAGGACAGATCAAGAGCAAATTTTACTAACAAGTTTCGTAGGTATAAACAATTTTCCTCCAACTGATTCTGTGTTTAAGGCTGCTTTCACACTAGAGCGAACCTGAGTCCACTTGATGTCAGAATTATTATATTGTAGTATAAAACAGAGCTGCTTGTCTCAGAATTATCTGTCTTTGAAAAGCAAGTTGCATCTGCATCAGAACTCTGTGAAGTTTGAGTCTCCATTTTAAGTAGATTCAACTTGTCCGGGCTAACAGTGTGGAGTCACAGTGGTAACCCACATAACAACATTTTGACGTCCCAGATCCGGCCAGAGGTATATAGTCCAGGGGTCAGAAAGTAAAAGTCCTGCCATATGTTTATTCCACCCATGACCTCAGTCAGCTCAGTAAGATTTCTATCTCCTGTCTGAATTAGCAAATACTGAGGAGGACTTTTACTTTCTGAACCTGGACTTTACACCTCTGGCCACATGTCAGCCAAGAGCAAAAGAAATAAACCAGAACTGGACCTTATCTGAGCCACAAAACCTGTGTATATTAAGTTATGGTGACTTCAAATGAAACACATCTGAGTTAAACCTCTGTTCATTCTCACTAAGACCTTCTGTAGACATCTGAGAGAAATAAAGTCAGTCTGGTTAGTAATAAGTGAAGCTGGTAATGCTGTTTGTGGAGTTGTTTAATCCTCCTCTGCTGAGATCTTCACAGATTTAATGTCTTCTTTTCTCTTCAGTTGATTTCATCTAAGGCTGTGGCTGAAGTCAGTTGTAATTCTTGTGTTTCTGCTCGTCTCTTTTTCTGTTCTTTTCTTCAGTGATTCTGCTTGTTAACAGGCTTATTTAAGGCTGAGATGACTCCATATTTAATATACACAGGTTTTGTGGCTCAGTTGTGCTCAGACCTTATGTCCAGTTGTGGTTTATTTATTTTGCTCTTGGCTGACATGTGGCATTGCTATGGCCTGCTTGTGGCCCAGATCTGGCAAACAGGAGCAGAGCCCAAGCGCCATCATTCCACGCTGCATGTGGACCAGATCATCTTTCCACGGGTGCCGGATCTGGGATGTCAAAATGTTGCTATGTGGAAATCTGCTGCCACTAGTAATCATGTTCAATACGCAAATGTACTGCAGTTGTGGGGAAAAAGTAGTGCAGGATTGAACTTGAGCTGTGACCAAGTAAACATGCAAGTGTGAAAACAGCCTAAACGAGCACATGCTGTTTAATTACAAATAAAAATGGTTTCTTGGCATAAAAATTAACATATTAGAAAATGTGTTCACATACAGGAAGTCCATAGTGAGCCTGTACGATTCAATGGCTCCTTGTTTTACTAAAAGAGAAAAATAAGGTCATTAAGAAAGTGAAAGATGATTGAACACATACTGTAAAAGGTACATTAGGGGTAACTAACTTTCAGGGTCTTTTTCCATTTTAACAGTCAGATCAAAGAGTGTACAGTCGGACTTCTTCTCAACAGGTCTGGCGTAGTACAGCGTCAGAACCTGAAAAGAGCAACACGTCTCAGATTAGATGTTCAAACGCTTTAATCTTGCGTTTGACCGTATGAACACTCATGAACACTCACTGAGAGAGTGGCTGTTCCAGTTCCTCTAGCCGTCACATTGAAGTCCTTGTTGATGTCCACCTGTTGAGTGAACACAGATATTATCAGAATAATCAAATCCATGATAGAAGAGATACCTGAAAGTTTCATTGACCAAACACAACACTTTTGATGTAGACAATTAAATATGATGGATGACAATTAAGTCTTCACCTCGTATGACCGAGTAAGACGCACATTGGCTCTTTTAATATAAAATCTGACAGGTCTGATTCTTCCTGCCACTGACAGCTCCACGTCCAGATTTAAGTTTTGTCTGTCCTTCACCTGCGTGCGATACTCTGCCACGGCCTGGAACACCATGATGGTCGCCTGGAAAGTGCAGAAAAGCATTCAAAGACAAGTTCTGCATCTGTTTATCACAGTCCGATGATGAGATGTTAGTGTACCTGTGTGGTGCCAGATCCACCATAATAAGACTGTTGTGAACGCAGCCAGTGCACTGCCTCTCCTGCTTTATCAAAGTCTTTGGCCTTCACAAGCGCCAGCACAGCATAGGCCGTCGCCTCCAGAGAGTGATGATGCTGTCCAGCGACAGTCCAAAGCCTACCGGCTGATTCAATCACAAAACAGGAATAGAAACAGGACTGTGTTGCTGTTGCCTCTCTATTTGTTCCATTACTGTTATTTGACACGAACACGCAGCTATTATTACAAACACAAACTTACATAATTATTTCAGAACTTCCACTTGGGTTTGTTTTACTGTTGGATGTTGTATAAAGAAAAAAAAGCACAAGTTGTTGACATGTTGGTGTGACTGACCTTCTCCCTTAGTGGAATGTTTCATCAAGACGTCTTTATTGAGTTTATCAGCATTGGCCATGGCGTAGGACGTCATCACAACAGCGTAAGGATTGGTCAGTTGTGGAAGTCGACCTTCCAAGAATACAACAGCCTTCTTGATACTTTCATGCAGACTCTATAAAAGTGTGTGAAAAAGAGTCAATTATGGTGTACTCTATGTTGTAGGATGAACTTTTAACCTAACTCTTCAAGGTTAATTTATGTCGTTACCGGATTTCACACAGTAAATTCCCCGGTGTTAAATTAACACTGCTTGGTGTTCTTATGGGAACCACCAGCAGGGTGTTGAAAGTAACACTGATGCAGTGTTAGAGTTAATGAGATAATTAAGTGATTAATTGAGTGATGATTGTTTGATTATTGAAGACACCTGATGATAACAAGCAGAATCACTGAAGAAAAGAGAAACACAAGAACTACATCTGACTTCCAGACTCAGCCTTATATGAAATAAACTGGAAAGACATGAAATGTGCTGTAAACACTGTTACAAAGTCCACATACTTGCACACAAATACCAAGAGTCAAACTGACCAACTAAATGAAACACGGATCACAAAATCTATTATTTCCAATAAAACATCAGCATCTACAACTTTATTAATTCTCAATAACTAGTTGGTAATAAGTGAAGCTGGTAATGCTGTTTGTGGAGTTGTTTATTCCTCCTCTGCTGAGATCTTCACATATTTAATGTTGTCTTTTCTCTTCAGTTGATTTCATATAAGGCTGAGTCTGTAAGTCAGATGTAGTTCTTGTGTTTCTCTTTTCTTCAGTGATTCTGCTCATTATCATCAGGTGTCTTCCATAATCAAACAATCATCACTCAATTAATCACTTAATTATCTCATTAACTCTAACACTGCTTCAGTGTTACTTTTCTATGGTTCCCGTATAAACAGAGCGGTGTTAAATTTAACACCAGAGATTACTGTGTGGATTCTTGATGTCTGTGTGTTTGTTCAAACTTTACTTTCCCAATCATTTTTTGTTGTTGTTACTATCATTCGTTAGTACGATCATATCGATCGTTACTATTACTGAGCTTCCACTATTTTAAAATCCACATGCCACCACTGGAAGTGAAACAAATGAACTTACACCAACTGATCCAGCACAGATCTCTCTGCCCTCTTGCATCGCAATCACAACAAAGGCCGTCAGAGAGACATCAGCATCTCTGCCTCGTACATCACCCTGGAATAAAGCACACATAAACTGGGGAGAAAAAAAATTTGGGGAGTCGGCCCGATTTTCACCAGCGTATAGGATGTCCCTATTGCCAAATCATACACAACCACGTCACAGGCTAGATCGATGGGGCTATACCTCAGTGGAAGCAACCACACAGCATACACGCACACACACGCACACACACACACACACGCACGCACACACACACACACACACACACACACACACACACACTCGCTCTCTCTCTCGTTTTTATGTTGAAAGAAATGGCTACTCTTCTCTGCTTTTCAACAAATAATTTGCACACACATTCCTGTAATTTTTCTACCTGAAGCTATTGCCTGCAAAATTGAAAGCTCCGGTCTCTGTGTTTAGCGCGAAAGCTCACGTGATTGCCGCCGGCTCGGGATAAAATTCGTGCAGGACAGTCGTGCCGTGTACCAGCTGCTTTGACGCGATTATCAGTTTAACTGATAAATATTATAATAAATAAATAATTAAAGCTACAGTATGTAAGATTTTGAGCCAGAAGAGGGCGCTGTTTCCAACAATAACAAAGGCGAAGCGTGATGACGCTATGAAGGAGAGTGGAACGATGGGAGATGTCGTTTTCAACATCCAGAGACGTATGGAATTAATGAATCATGATCACGGATGAGGTCATTTATTAGTTTTTGTATTACCTGTACGTCTGAACGCGAAATTTTATGTCATGATAATGAATTAACAAGGAACGCGAAATGTTATGCTATATTATCCTGTTACAGCTATTTGTCAAATGATTTGTTAGGTTAATGCTGCGTAGTTTTAGGATGTTTATAGTTAATGAAGTGTTGTTTTACGTGTTCAAACCAATCGTAGTAAAATTAAATTTGAACGGATATTTGCAAGTAATGGCCTAATATTTTTTAACAACAGATATCCGATTGTATTTAATTACACCTTTCATAATCTCGGTCACGGACTGGCCGGCCAATGTGGGCCGCCCCACCTTGTACAGAATATAAAATAATGACGGAAATCATAATAGGCTATTACATGCGTGGGTGCGGGGACGCGGCCGACAAGTTTGTATAATTTATAATGTTGCTCTAGGCTATCGCATCACGATAGTGTCATGGGCAAGTGTGCCATCATATAATGTGGGAGACCCGAGTTCGTGTCCCAGCTAGAGGAACTTTTTTTTACTAACGCATTTGTCCACGTGATACAGTGGCATAGGTTTGATTTTGAAACCCTGACGTGATATTGCGGAAACCAAGGATAATGTGGATATTGCGTCACTGACAGGCGAAATTTTTTTCCGGGACGGACAATTATTTAAAATTGGAATTTCTCTGAAATAAAAAATCTTTGGAGACTTTTGGGATATTGTAAGTACATAACTGCAGGAAATATATCACACTGTCCAAGTGATTTTTGGATCTTTTATTACAAAATTGTTACATATTGTATCTTTAAATATTAATTTAAACTAATTACTAGGCTATCATTTTTTACCACTCTCTGCGCCTCCCCTGGCATGCTCTAAAACCCCTGGTCGATAGTTAGTACTGGCAACCACAGAGAAAAAATACCTAGTTCTGGATCATTTCATCTGCTGCGTGAATTATTATTTTCTGGACACAGGTAAACAGGCTACATTCAACTTACCACCATCTCTCCATGAGTTACGGCTGAATCCTCTTTAAATGAGCCGGCTGGCAGTTGTTTGTGGAGAAGCAGCCACTTGAGGGCGCTGCAGAGCACATCTTCTTCTATAGTAGCAAAGTCATTGGCCATGGCGAAGACTTTAGCCACATATGCAGTCAGCCTTAGACACACAGAAAGATATAAATAAATCAAATTAATTACAAGTTCAAATTATTTTTACTATTAAAACAATGTTAAATAATAAAATATGTAAGACAGGAGAAACCAGGCATGAAATGAAACAAAAATGACTTTACCATGTACTGCTCGCCCTGTTTATCGAGGCAGCGTAGGATCCATCTGATTTACGGTAGCTAAGCTGCTGCTGATAACCTTAAGACAAAAAATATAAAAAAGAATATTTATTTATTACATATAATTTCCGCATTTTCACAAGAGCATTTTTGAGAGCGCTTAGGCCTATATATGTTGTATCCTGCTGACCTGTGGTGATATGTTTAATGGCTTCACTACGGCGGTTCATGCCAACAGTGTCCCACTGATTGGTGCTGTCCAGATAATGAGTGGCAATGACAGGAAGAGTCATGTAGATCATAGTCTCCTCTCCATCACCACGGGGCTGGACAATAAGGCGACCCATGAAGTCTCCACTGATGGCCTGCTCAACGGTCTGAGAGATCTCTTCACCTGGAATTCAGTTTTTTTTTATTATCTTCGTCAAGATGGAATATTTTGTAAGTAACATTCTCAACACTATTTGGTTTTGTAGACAGTTTCAAATTCTTTAACTCTTTTCCCCGCCAGCGTTTTTTTAATCATTTTCACAAAAGTTTCATGGCCCCCAGAATATTTTGTTGTATGAATATCTGAACACGCAATAACAGAAAGAACAGACTCTAGGCTTTTAAACAAACCAGATAAAAAATATATACATTCAAGCTTCATACATTAAAAAAAAAAAAACATTTTGAGCAGAAAGCCGAGAAAAATCCCTTTTTTTGTCAAAGATACATCCAGATCGGATTCGGAAAGATAAATCATAGATGGAGTAGATCGAGTCCATCAACACCCCCAAAACTTCACAGTCCTGTAGCTCGTTTCATTCAGTAACTTTGGGCAGTTTTGATTTATATGCCGTTTCATGTTGATGGTCGTGTTATTTTACATATGCATATGATATCGCATGTTTCTGCATCTTCCTTGCATGTGTTTTGATCTGGAGATTCTGTATTCTTTCAGACAATGCATAATAGCGTGCCCTACCGTCTAACAGTGAAAACATGGAAAGATGGAAAATTGCCTCAATGGTGTGGAAAGAGTTAAGATCAGATTCCACTTACCTGCTAAAACTGTCAATGACATTTTCATATTTAAAAAAAAAAAAATCTTAATTTACAGAATTTTTAAAACATCAAAGGATTATTAAAAATGTTATTGCTAAGGGATCTGTCAATTGCATTGCACTGCTTTAAAAACATTCTCACGGCAAATCGTGCTAATAGGGATTACAAGCGAAGAAAATGAGAATCAAAGGTTAAGAAACTTTAAAACTTCACTTGAGTGAGCATTTGTGGAATACTGTCATTCATGGGGCATTTCTGAGTATGAAATCAGCTGTCCAGAATGTGGTTTTGATCACAATGCATCTTGGTTTCATTTACACCTGATTATTATTCAAGTGCTAAAACTTTAACCACACAAGCGGAGAATAAAACCTTGAAAGAAACATCCTCAGCATCCTCATACTGAACATAGTTGCAATTGCAATTGTCTTCAAATATTACTACAAAACTCCTGGAGGATGGATGCCATCAGATGATTGTATATATAGCGGCACTTCTCAAACAAAATCATGCATACAACCTTCATGAAAACATATTTTTCCTTACCAGTGATTGAGATGTAGGTGTAAGCAGGAGTGTCTGGAACCCGATCAGCTGGTATTACAGCTCTAATAACTATAGGTTCCTCCCCTGTTCCATTTGGGATGAAGAACAGAGACAAAGAGGAAGATGGAGGAAGAGTAATGAGTTGGTAAAAAAAAGTTTTGGTGAGTAAGAGTAGGAGTTCATTCAGATCTCTTGATTAACTCGAACTATAATGCTATTCAGAAAAGTTTTTTTTCATAATTGGCAGGAAGTATAATGTGTGTAATGTTGTATAATGGAAGTATAACACAGCAGTGCTAATTTGTAGTTCACAGTAAATCTCACCATTCTTAACAGGATTGAGCTCCACGTTTTGTCTGTGAAATGGTATCAGCACACCCTCAGACTGAAGGAGAGAAAGAGTTTATCTATTCAAATATGACAAACATCTATTGATTATTTAATTAATTAATGACCAAATGAAAATTTACAGAAATGCCATCAGACGTACCACCACCTTCAGGGTCTTTCTCACTCCATCCTCAAACTCATATAATGAAGCTTTCACCTCAATATCATGATGTCCCAGAGTCATGGGAATAATCACATATGAAACCGCTCTGCTGGAGTCTTTGTCAACGTTTACTGTTGTTCTGTGTTTGCCTTTCTTACTGGCAAAGCTGCAAACATTTTCTGTCTCCATAAACTCCACACGCACCTGTGAAAACAGGAGAGCGAGCCACAAATCTCTTCAATATCTAGAGGAAACTTCCTCCAAAGTAAATGTATTTCAAATGAATATGAAATGTGTGATGACAGAAGATATTTCTGATATGTCTATTTGACTCCAGAAATATTTATTATGATGAACATAGTTTTAATGTATAACATACATTAAAAAATATTTTTTTTATATCAAATTCGATCTACCTTCTTCAGATTCATTGGTGTATAGTTGTGAATAATGGCCTTTATTTCCAGTTGTTCACCGCGCACAGCTGAATAAGGGATCTTGAGGTCAATGAAAAAGCTCTTAAACACAATCATCTCCTCAGGTTCTGCCACACAGTAATGCCTTTGAGGAGGAACACAGACACACAGAAGGGTTTAAAGCAGCAGTTCCTGGATTATGATGTTTCATCTTTCATCTTGTGTTTGCAGCTTCATCTTACCAAGTGTTGGTGACAGACTGACAGCCAAGATCTGCCAGGTAGTGATAGAGTGTTGCAGGTAGATCACTTTATCTGTGACTGCTGCTGGACTGGGATATGAGGAAAAAATAAAACTGTTGAAGTACTCTTCTAATGGTTGTTTACTACACACACACACACACCTCAAGTTGAATGAGATAATTTGCTACGAGTCACTAGTAGTGTGAACACGGCTAAACTCACGGCTTTTGTCTACAATTCTCTTACTCACCAATTCTCACATAGATCAATCTCTTCCCAAAGCCAACTCTCAGGGAACTGAGTATGTGACACGATATCATCAGAGTCTGTATAATCGTCATCATCATCATCATCACCTGTTGTAACAGATAAAAATGTGACAGAATAGACCAAATACAGCAAAAACGACAAACAATCAAGTCAAGTAAAAATGTACAGTATTAGGGTTTCAAGCCCTGATTGGTGCTAGAACCCTATTGTATTTGCACTGTTTAATCAATTAGTATCTGAAAGTTTCTCAGGGGAATGCCATACATTTGTGAGAGAAAGCAAAAGCATTGTCATATTATTTTTCCATTTCTTTTCCGTTAGGGGCTCGGTAGACATCATAGCTGGATTATTACTATATTCTGATAATCCTCAAGATTATGTAACTTTATTCCAATACAGGGTCCATTCAAGCCACAATGATAGATAAACAACTTATTTAACAGCAGAGATGAACTCTAAAAACATGTTTAAAAGAGTTGAATTATAAGAGCAGTTTCTCACCCAGTGATCTCCGTCTTCTCTTTGAAAGGAAGGGACACTCCGGCGCTAGAGGAAATTGCGTTAGATCAAAATTAGCATATCACACTCTAATGTGTGAGAGGAAATTCACTACAATTGAACTTGGTGCAGTGCTATTCCAGCGCCGATTATACCAACTTAAATTAGTTAACATATACTATTGAAATAATTTCCTATATATTTGCCCCTGAATGTCTCCAGTGTCTATGTTCATGGACACTGCCGCCCCAATGGATTATTTGTAGTGAAATATAAAATATAATATACTGGTAAAAATATACATATATACTTGTTCTGGTGTCGGTTCCTCCTGCAGTGCTGGACTCAAACATCAGACCTGCATCAGTGAAAACCCCCATACTGTCCCTTCCACCTCCTGCCGTGCAGCCGGTGTCATGCTTCTCTATGACGTCCCAGATCTAAAGCAACAAAGATTTAATTTATTATCTAAATGACAAGCTTCGGAGGTGCTGAAGAAGGTCCTTCACCTGAGTCTGAGTGAGTCTGTTCTTGTGCACAGCCTTATCAACCACCACCAGCCCAACTCTAGCTCCAGGATCTCCAGTTATCTGCAGCGTGACCGCATCTCCTGGTTCATAGGCAATCATCTTGTCCTTCACCTGAAGCTTGAGCTGTTAAACCGAGAGACTCTGAATCAGATCTAGTTGATTAGCACGTCAAATATTTCATGTGATGGTTGACCCACCGTTCCCATGCACGTGTCCTTCACGTCGACCCAGACTGAATCAGACACCACCTCAGACGAGCCCACATGATAATAAGCCACAAAGCGGAAGGACGGCACCATGTCTTTGGTCACAGGTAGAGACAGAGTCACTAGAGCTTGTCCTTTGCTCTCAAACCTCTCTGCTTGAACTATCTGACCTTTACTTAAGATCTGTAAATGAGGAAGATGAGTTAACAGTATTTATGATATTCATATGGTTTCAAACACAAGCTTTGGTAGTTAATACAATTTTGACATAATAAATACATTTGTGCTGCAGCTTTATTAAGAAATAACTATAATCTTTACCATGAATGTGTAATCTTGATCTTTGACTCCTGGACTTTGTCCAGTGTTGAGATTGACTGTCATTTGATCACCGATCTGAAGCTCTGCAGTATCAATGCTGATGTGCATGTAGTTCTTTGAGTCTCCTTTGGGAACATAAGCGAGAGCCGTCATCGTCTTCACTGCCTGCTGTTCATCTCTTATTTGTGGATCTTTGGTTTTTGCCTGAAAAGAACACATACACTGTTTTCTGATGTGCTGTGTAGTATATACTCCATTGCTTGTTCAACTAATGCTAACTGATCTATTTTCCACTAGTTCACCAGTGAATCTGACTAAACATTAGTTGAGTTTGCAGATCTTACAGTGATCTCCAGTGTAGAAGATCTTCCTAGAGTGTTGACGGTAATCTTTGCAATGCCATTGGCTCTTGTTCTGTCTCTGACCTCTCCAGGATTGACCTCCACTACCACATTTTCAGCAGGAGTCTGGTCAGGATTTGTAACGTAAACCTGTTATTGAACCCAGAGCAAAATAAATAAATAATATATTTATGAAATTGTTCCTCAGTTCCTGCAACCCTTCAGGTTTGCAACTTTCTAGTAAGGATAGGCGATATGGCAAAATATATCTTTATTTCTATAAATATATAAATGCCACAAAAGGAAAGAAAAGACGATCGCAACTTTCGTTTCATACAGACTTTAATGATATTGTCACATCGCACACCATATAGTCTAAGTAATGTGTACTATGTTTATACCGAGATATCGAAGGGCATTCCAGGTTTGAAGAATTGTGGTGTTTTTTTGAAGTGGATGGTGTACGGTGACGTCACGATCTGAATGCCTCTCCTTTCTGCTTCCACCATTTCACTGCCTGAAAAACACACACACACACACACACACGATTAGCCTCTCAAATACAATCACACACGTGCATACAGATGTACAGTCTCTGTTGAGTCTTACCACTTTCTGTTAAAAGACTGACTGAAACATAGAGAGATTGTCCAACCAGCTGCTTAATGTCTGGAAAGGTGTTAGTGATCATATCCCTGGTCAGTTCTGCAGCACCTTCTCCTTCCCTTATCTATTCATGTGTGAGAAAGACATTAACATCAGTCTACAAGACAAGGTTAACATTTATTTAATGTTTTTAAGTCGTCCTCTTGGAGAAGTAAAATGAGATTGATCCCAAGCTGTAAACGGTTTAATGTCTCTCACCTGAACTTTTTGAAGAGAAGAAGCAAAACTTGTTTTCTTCTCACCGTCCATCACACCAAACATCACAAACGCATTTCCTTCCACCTTCTGTCCAAACAGATACCTATGAAAGCACACACAATTACAGCTGTAAAAACTGAACGGTGACGTCGACTGTGCTTGATCCAAATCCGTTTTCATTACACAGAAAAATAGCAGCTTGAACGTTTGTCTAACTACCTTCTTTTCCACAGTCATACAGGCTTTGAATGACATGAGGGTGTAATTTTCATTTTTGAAATATTCAATTAAGGAGCTCTTTTCCTGTTCTGACAGACAGAATATATTGCTGGTGTAACCCAGAGGTTTTCAAAGTCAAAGAGTGGCAAATTAAAAATACTACAAAAGTTATTAGTCAAGAGCAGTGTTCCCCAACCCTGCTCCTGAAGGACCCCAACACTGCACGTTTTCTTTGTCTCCCTAATCAAACACACCTGATTCAACTCATCAGATCATTAACTGGTCAAGAGCAATGAGCAATTATTTTCCTTTCCTTCTGTTGTTGGATTAAAGGGTTAGTTCACCCAAAAATGAACATTCTGTCATTAATTACTCATCCTCATGTCATTCCAAACCCATAAGACTTTCGTTCATCTTTGGAACACAAATGAAGATCTTTTTGATGAAATCTGAGAGATTTCTGTCTCTTTGTTGACAGCTATGCAACTGAGGCCACATTTACACATAGCCGGGTATTTAGAGAAACGAATATTTCCCCCCCTCCGTTTTCAATAATAACATTGTGCACACAACCCGCATAAATACGCCGTCGAGCGCCATCATAATTATGCCAAACCTATGGGCGGCAGTGTAGGGAGAAGGATAAAGCCATGCAAGCCAATCAGAATCCTCAGAATCGACAAGAGAGAACCTAAAACCCTGTTTCTCCCAGTTGACACGACAACAAATAACCGGCGTTTTCAGAAATCTCCCCTTTGGCCGGAGTTTTTAGAAATAATCGTTTTCTGGGATAAAAACGGTGTTTTCGTGTAAATGACAGGCCAAAACGCAGAGAAATATCTGCGTTTTCCCATTGTGTAAACGGGGCCTGACACTTTGACGCTTCAATAAACTCATAAAGAGACCATAAGACTTTCATTCATCTTTGGAACACAAATGAAGATGATTTTGATGAAATCTGAGAGATTTCTGTCCCTCCGATGACAGCTATGCAACTGACACTTTGAAGAGACCATAAACCTAATCCATATGAATTGAGTGATTTAGTTGAAGTTTTCTGACTTAATTTAGGCTTTTATTCACATATAAGCATTCATCAACACACACATTAGTTGTGGTAAACAGAAGCTCAAGCACGTTCGCTTGACGTGTGAGAACCAGTGAGGTTCATTCTCGTGTTACGCAGCACGTTTGAGCTTCAGCAAGAGGTTTGTTCTCACGCGTCAAAGTCTCAGTTGAACTTCTGTTTATGTTCACTGATCAATGTTTGTTTGTGAATAAAAGCAGTGGCAGATCAAGATTTGTTAAAAGCAGGGGCAATAATGGGGCCACACCTTCTTATGTTCTTTAAAGCCCTACGTTCAATAGTAATACATTACTGTTTGCACATGTAAACATTTACATCTAAACTTAAGATGTATTTGAATTGCATATTAATTTCCACCCATTTGGATTACATAGTTTTAACATAAATTAATAAACTGAATGCAATTTATATGTGTCAGTCATACATAAATGAAATGGGTAAGATTAATGTAATTGTATTAATAAACTGAATCTGATTCATAATATTCAGTCATGCATAAATGAAACTTTATTTCATATTTGTTGGGGCATACTTTTTGACTGTCTCAGTTTATGTAAACCTACTTATTGTTCAGAGTATTACTATTTCCCCGCATTAATTTCACACGTCTAGTACAATTATGTGGTTTTGTTTTATTAATACAGTGTATATTGTTTCCTTGATTTACCCTGAAAGAATGGAAAATGTGACAACATGCCCCATAAGTGGCGCACATTTTAACATGACCATATGACAGCTTATGTTATCCGATCTCATCGAATATCAGCTCCACAAGTTCACGGAAAGGAAAGTGCATCCTGATTGTAATAGTAATAGTACTTGGGTTAGTAACTGTGGCGAGCAGGACGAGGTCGAGGGACGTGAGAGAGCGGCGCGAGACCGGTGGCGTGATTAATAATGAGCGACACCTGCGCGACGCACCGGTCGCGTATCTCTCACTGAGGAGAGGAAGCATAAAGGAGGAGCGACGACAGTGAAGATTGAGAGAGGAACAGGCCTGAGTTTTATGTGATGTTTTGTGTGCCCGGCAGTCGTCCGCGAGGGGCTGCTGGCTTATACTTTTATTTTGTATTTGTTTTATTTTATGATTAAAGTGTTGAATGTTCGCCGGTTCCCGCCTCCTTCTTCCCATAACAACATACCTCGTTACAGTGACACTCTTTAGTAACGCTGAATTTGTTGATATCGATGGCTCGAGAATCAATTATTCACTCGTGCAGGGGCTGTTTCACTGCATTATGTGAGAAAACGGTTTTCTTTATAATAGAAACACTTCATATTATAAAACAAATAATCCAAATTGCAAACTAAATTCAACCCTGGATATTATATATAATTTCGGAAAGAGTGCGCGAACGTGCAACCTCATGCTCAAACGTGTCATGCGTTAACCGGCCGTATGCGTTCATTGCCTTTGAAAGGGCCATTTATATTATCATAATACATTTGCTATAGTGTCTTCATTTACTCCACAACCAGGGTTGCCCAGCAGCTGCATCAAATTATTGGTGTAAATTACTGATTTCTGTTATTGGATGACCTACTCAATAAAAGCGCAACATGCGAAACAGCTCGCCGGCGTGATCTGCTCGCTTTTTTTCTTATCAGTGCAAAAGAGATTCAAAATACTCTGTTGGTTTTGATCTTACATTTAAGTGTTTTACATCATTCGATCCAGTTAAGTTTCAATTTTTTTTATGTATACTCACAATGAAAACAAAGTGTTGTGTCTTTCGCTAAATAAAGAAAAATAAACATGATGCGAGTTCTGCCTTCTCTCTGTCAGGAAAGTCCATTCTGAAACGCGTCCGAAAATGAACTGTAACTCCGCGAATACTTGTCACTCAGGAACGAGACATTTGTCTTTATGAAGCTAGAATTCTCTTCTTTTCAATGAAGTAATTTATATTTAAAAACACATATTCTTAGTTTATGTAATCCGTTTGAAACCAAGGAGAGGCACAGTTTCTCGTTCTCCCTTCATTATTTTTAATGAGCTGAGGCCGCCACGCCCCCCGGCGCTATTCACATGCTAATAGTTGAGGTGATCTATACGCATCGCACACGCCCTCCAATCAATGCCATGAAAACATGCAGTTTCTCGTCAGATTCACGGATAGTTCATCGCGTTTTGAGGATGGCACGCTTCTCCGGTAAAGTCTCTCTTCAGATGATTCTTCTGGACAGCGAGGAAGAGTTCACCTTTTCCTCAGAGGAAGACGGTTGCATCTCAGACGGAGAACGGCTGCATTTTCAAAAGCGAATTGATCCCGCCGAGGACACAAGTTCGAGTAAGTTGTTTAGTGTTATATAATAATTGTTCTAATTATATAGAACTCATGTGAATTTTCAGACTATATTTTGCTTAGTTTTGGTTATCTTACAGGAAAGATTGCCTTACAATATCCCTAACATTCGTGTATATGGTCGTTTCAATGTGATATTACTCTCTAAACATATTTGTATATATATTCCACTCCGTTTTGATTAGCTTATGACACTGATTATCATGCTAAAAATACTGACTTTTGCGTAATGTAGCTTATTTGCGAATATCTGCTTATGTAAATGTAACCTTTGGCTAAATTATTAACCCCGACTACGCCACCTAGGTAGCCTCCCAACCTAGGAAAGTAAATAATAAAACAAATTCCACAAAAAGAAAATTAAACCAAATGAATTACAAAAAATAGGAAGGACCCTGCTGGTTCGGTTTGCATCAAAGACAGAGACGTGACTTGCAAAAGTACAGTATTTATTTATCACAGGAAAATCATTCAATAAAAAAACATCTAAAATGGTCTCATTTACAGTTTACCAATTAAATACCCACATTAATCAAGAGACCACAATTAGCTCGCTTTCACAGAAAGGACAACCCACACAGCAAACCTGTGAGTAAACAATATTTAAAGCATGTGACCCAAAAGAAAGCAAATACCAAAAGAAAGCAAATACACTCCCCCCTTCTGTTAAGCTTCACTATTGCAGTTCTTGCGGTGGTAAAATGGGGGCAACTGACAATTAGATTTATAAAAAGCAAACAAGAAAACAAGAATAAGAAGTTACATAAACGGTCACAATGATATTTCACTTCAAGTATAGGCTACTGGCAATTAGACTTACAAAGCAAACAATCAAAGCAAGAAAACAAAAGAAAAGGAGAATTACAGTCACAATGACACTTCCTCATTAAAACTAATATTTAAGATCGTTCGAGCTTGTTCTAAATAGACCCAGCTACCAGCATAGTAATTGGATATAGCTCACAGAGCGCAATAGCAAAACCTTTCATATACGAGCAGAGCTCGCAACAAGCTCGGTCGGAACCGTATTTCCAGACAGCAACGTCCGCGTTAGTTGTGCGAACCGGACAGTGATAGTATTAAAAGAGAACAGCAGCTAGCGCTCCTGGGCCGCACCTATAATAAAAACATGGATAGGCTACATTATTTTCCATCGAATAACCCCTCCCCAAAGAAGAAACCGATCAATGTTTCTTACCTCATCGGGGAATTAAGTTAAGGTGAACGTTATACTTCCTGCGCTTGCCACTTCACACACACACCTTCCTGATGACAAACATGGGCTATATTTAGATCATAATAATCTACGACTGAAAAGGGCAATACGGCAACCAACTCACCAGAAGATGCAAAGCAAACTACACCGATATCCTATTACTGGGCACCACACAGAGAGGAATCACAATGCTTCATTTTGACAGGCTTTTTATCATGCCACTAGAACCTAACGCACCATCTATAATTGTGCCGCACAGGTGTTCTCACTATCAGGCTGCAGTTCAACGCTAGTAGGCGTGTCTTGCCAATTAAAATACACGCAACCATTAAGAATTACCCCATTCCAATGAACCAAAACAAACACTCCAGATTATCAACCCGCCACATTCTACCCCCTGGTTTTAAATCCGGCGACCCGACGATATTAACTCCAGGGCCTAAAGAGAGAGGGAACATAGTTACTAACAGTTACTTGAGAACTCACAAGACCTCCTCTGCCCCCCATTGTCTCTGGCAAATGATGGACATTGGAATGGTAGCCCGCAGTTGTTCGGGTGGTACGACGTAATGGTGCTCCTGCAGTAATGGTGGTACCCACGGAGGTCACAGAGGGAACACTAGGCAAATGATCATGGGCCAGCAGGGGCTGAAGAACTCTACTAGATGTGGTGGAGGGACCCTCAAGAGGTTGGGGCAGAAGAGGGACACCACGTGGGGGTGAATGAACAGTGAAGGGTACCGTCATCGGAGGTGGAACTTCTTGCTCTGATGGCACCACCAGCCATGTACCCAGTGCATCATCCTCCCCAGAGTCCTCCGATGATTGATCAGACTCGACCAAAAGAGGATTAAAGGGTTCTGCCACATTCTGGCCAGTCGGTTGGACTCTTAGTAGGGTACGGTGCACGTGTCTAA
This sequence comes from Phoxinus dragarum, assembly GCA_033366665.1. Classification (NCBI taxonomy): domain Eukaryota; kingdom Metazoa; phylum Chordata; class Actinopteri; order Cypriniformes; family Leuciscidae; genus Phoxinus; species Phoxinus dragarum. The sequence goes on along the minus strand of JARPMJ010001607.1, from coordinate 61,064 downwards.
CTTTCTTCAAATCCTCAACAGGAGCAATGGTATACACTGACCCCCCGGGTGTCGGGGCTCGCAGCACTTTATAAGGAACAGAACTCCAGCGATCTTGGATCTTTGCCCGGCCTCGCACACAAAGGTCACGCAAATACACCAGCTGACCTTGACTCAAAGGCTCATCCTGTACTCTCCGATCATGGCGCTCTTTCCTACAGTCCGCTGCAGCCTTCATACGACTTCTAGCTCCATCAAAGGCCACTTGAAGTCTTGCTTGATGGTCATTAATCCAGTCATGGACACTGCCGTGCGTAGGTGTATCAATTCTGCCCAAGAGGAAATCAACAGGCAACTGTGGGTCTTGCCCAAACATTAAGAAATATGGAGATTCACCTGTAGACTGGTGTGGAGTAGTGTTATACGAAAAAACCACTTGAGGGAGATAGGCTGCCCAGTTCTTCTTCTTACAAGAAGGCAGAGTACGCAGCAGATTGTGCAGCGTGCGATTGAATCGCTCACATTGGCCATTTCCAGTAGGATGGGCTGGGGTGGTCCGACTCCGTTCAATGCCATACAAGGCACACAACTGTTGGATAAGAGTGCTTTCAAAATTCCTCCCCTGGTCCGAGTGGATGCGACCAGGAACTCCAAACTTGTAGAACCATTCATTCGCCAAAACCGTTGCCACCGTAGATGCTCTCTGGTCACGGGTAGGCACAGCTTGGGTGTACTTGGAAAACACATCTGTCAGTACGAGAACATTCTCCATTCCATTCTGGGATGGCTCGATCAAGGTGAAGTCGATGGCCAGAATTTGGTTAGGCCTTGAAGCCAACAAATGACCCATATATGTTTGCACTCGAGGGAAGACATCCTTAGCAACAGTGCATCGTTCACATTGCTGGCACCAACGTTTCACATCCTCACTCATACCTGGCCAGAAGCACCTTTGTCGCACCAGCTCGGTTGTACGCTCCACCCCCTGATGGCCGTGCTCATCATGAAGCTGCTGCATCACCATAGTCTTTAAGGATGTCGGGAGCAACAGCTGAAGAAAGGCCTCACCGCCCTGGGGATGGTAACACTGACGATACACTACGCCATCCTTCACCTGTAAACGTTTCCACTGTTTCAGGAGTTTACCCGCATCTGTACACAGCTCTCGCCGCTCCTCAGGTGAAGGGTATTTCCCTCTTTTCCATAACTTCAGGAATACTCCCAATGCTGCATCTGCTTCCTGTAGCCTGTGTAAATCTGTAGAAGAATAGCCAGGGAAAGCGGTAATGGATGCTTGTACCCCTCTCATGGGTCTAATAGAAGCAACTTGTTGGAGGGGCTCTGGCAGGGAACTTCCTGGAATCATAGCCTCAAGCACAGGTCCAGCAGGATGCTGTCGCGAGAGGGCATCAGCGTTACGATTACTCCGTCCAGAGCGATACTTGATGCTGAAGTCAAAAGCGGCGAGTTGGGCAGCCCATCTCTGTTCTAAAGCGCCAAGTTTAGCGGTACTGAGGTAACTCAGGGGATTATTGTCCGTATATACCACACACTTGTGTCCCAGTAAATACTCACGGAACTTCTCGCTCATTGCCCATTTAAGGGCAAGAAATTCAAGTTTCATGGAACTATAATTGGACATATTCCTCTCCGAAGGCCTTAAACCACGACTAGCATAGGCGACTGGTCGAACTCTGCCCTCCTGTTCCTGTGACAGGACGGCTCCCAATCCGCTATAACTGGCATCTACTTCTAAGATAAATGGCAAGGAGAAGTCAGCATATGCCAGCAATGGAGCACTCACCAACCGCTGCTTTAGTGTATCAAAGCTCTGCTGACACTCCTCTGTCCAGACCTCCCTCCAAGAACGGGCTGGGCCCTTCCGGTTAGCTCCAGTCAGGTCAGCTACCAGGCGATGAAGTGGGGCTGCCATTTTGGCAAAAGACTCCACAAATCGCCTGTAATAGCTTGCGAAGCCCAGAAATGACCGAAGTTCTGAAACCTGCTGGGGGGGCTGCCAATTGGCAACTGCCTCAATTTTCTTTGGATCAGTAGCCACTCCTTGGGCAGTAATCAAATGCCCCAGGTAGTTCACCTCAGACTGAAGAAACGAACACTTCTCCAATTTGGCCTTTAATCCCTCTTGTTGTAGACGCTTCAGGACCACCTCCAGCCGTTGCAAATGTTCAGACACTGTGGAGGAGAAGACAATAACATCGTCCAAATACAGCAACAATGAGAGGAAATGTTGCGAGCCAAACATACGCTCCATCAATCTCTGAAATGTGCTAGGTGCATTGCACAGGCCGAAAGCCATCCTATTCCACTCATATAGTCCAAAAGGTGTGCAGAAGGCAGTCTTCAGTCTGTCCTTTTCAGCCACAGGGACCTGATTGTAGCCACTAGCAAGGTCCATTGTGGTGAACCACCTGGCACCTGCAAGAGCATCCAAGGATTCCTCAATTCTTGGTAAAGGAAACGAATCTTTTCTGGTCTTGCTGTTAAGTTGACGATAGTCAACACACAGTCGTAGGCTACCATCCTTTTTCTTCACCAGGACAATGGGAGAAGCATAGGGGCTGCTACTTTCTCTTATAATTTTAGTTTCCAGCAACTGATTAATGTGAGCCTTAACGGCCTCATATTCTGAGGGAGGAATGCGTCTATACCGCTGCCTAACAGGAACCTCATCAATCAAGGGAATCTCATGTGTGATCAACGTAGTACAGCCCAGATCACTGTCATGCGCCGAAAACACCGAAGAATACCTGGACAATAAAGCCCTGACTTGACACTGTTCTTCAGGGGTCATCGGAGACAGATCAAGAGAATCTATCTTGTCTTGTACGGGACCTACAGTCATTTGGGAAGATACGGTGGCCTGCCAGCTCAAGGGAACATCCTCTACACCTTGGGGTAGACTCACCACAGTTACGGGGCTAATAGTACCAAGAACAGTTCGTGCATAAAGGTTAACATCCACTACTCCCACATTAATGACTGGAACATAAACCTGTCCACGAACTACCCTAACAATGGCAGGGGAAGTCAAAAGACCAGCTGCCAGCCCACCACTAGAAGGTTCAAATACTACAGTCGATCCAGTATGCTGCTGAGAACAAGTTGCCGGAATAAACTTCAGGGTGCCACCTGGTACACAAATACACCTGCCCCCTCGTACCCGTACGCGGGCTGAAGAGTCTAACGGGGCATGAACATGAGCTTGATGACACTTCTGTAAGGCTTGTTGCCAAGAGTCAGGAGCATGCTGCACTAAAGCGGTTTCAAAAAGAGTCGGTCCATACTGCCCAAATAATTCGTGGTAACATTCTCGAATGACATTCATGCCCAAAATACCGGAGACCTTAGTAGGGGTGCCTGAAGAATCTTTAACTATGAGCACACCACGTTTAGGAATTACTTTGCCAAAAACTTCCACATCCAACTCTAAATAGCCTATGTATGGGATATCTAGGCCATTGGCCGCCTTAAGCTGCAACCAGTGACATGAGTGGAGTTTTTCCGCACCCCACGGCTCAAAGTGCTGCAAATAAAAACTTTCCGTCACTGTTGACACCATTGAACCGGTGTCTAACAAGCAGGGAACTAACACCCCACCCACACTAACAGTCACATGGGGGCATGGTGATAATAATGGGGCCATTTGCTCGGGAAAAACAGCATCTGAGCCAAACACATAACCTTCTGAACTGTGGCTCGGGAGCACAGAAGATTCTAGTTTTCCTGAAAGGTAACAGTGGACTGGGATCTTGGCACTACTGGCTGGGGGTGACGTGAAGGGGAGGGATTAACCCTTGGTGACAAACTTTGGGAACTACATTCACGGGCAAAATGACCAGGCTGTTGGCACTTCCTACAGATAACTGAACCCCTATTAAAGGGAGTTGGAGAAAAAGGGAGACTTCTAGGGGCATTTTGAAGCAAAGTCATATTACGGGTTAACTGATCAAGCTGTTCTTGCTGCTTTTTGAGCATCTCTTTTAGCTCCGATAATTCAGAGTTTGTGGAAGCTGGCGCAGACCCATAAACCCCATACTGCTGCCCATAAGTAGAAGATGTTGACAAACTACGAACCCCAGCAACCCTCAACATACCCTCCCTTTCCCATCTGATGGCTTCCCCTCTAACCTCAAGTAAAGTAGCCCTAGAGTGTTGGCGTACAAACTGCTTTAATTCCCTGCGAAGGGCAGAATCCAGCACATACTCTACGAATTGGTCACGCAACAGGACCTCAGAATTGGGCATACCATTTGGAGCATTTTTAATTACTTTTGACATTAAGCCAAGAAGGGCATGTGAAAATTCCTGGAGTGTCTCCCCCTCTAGCTGTCGTCGAGAAAAGAAATTCTCCTGCAAAACAATATATGAATCTAGGCAGCCATACAGCTCAGTAAGTATTTCAATAACTTTATCTGGGTCTTCCCGGTCATCACTAGGTCTAAATTTGATTTCTTCTCTAGCGTCCCCCTCTAAATGGTCATACAGGAAATGGGCTTTATCAAAATTAGATAAATGGCGAACACGCATGCTGGCCTTCACTTCCTCCAGCCAATCAGCCAAAGAAATTCCGGTGCGGCCCCTAAAAACAGGACATTTCCTCTCCCTAGGAACATAAACCAACCTTTCAGTCACTACTGAATTACCATTGGAGGATCTTGAGCCCATGTCCAAACCCACCCCCCTTTGATTAGCTTCAGAGGGCGCAACACTCGGACCTGCCTGAACCACTGAGCGTTCTTGTCGCAGGCGTTCATTATCAGCCTGGAGTTGAGCTACCACATCTCGCAATTGCTGCATCTCCTCCTCCATAGTGACGATCTAAGTGATAAACAAACAAAAAAAAACACAGGAGAGGAAAGTACAACACAATAATCTAATGCGCTAGCTGCTGTTCCAAAAAAAAAAAATATCTTTCTTTTATTTTTTTACTCTCACACACAAAAGTAAGTCACGTCTCCGCTTCACAGACAAATGTTAATCCTGCCGACTATACGCCAGATTGTAACCTTTGGCTAAATTATTAACCCCGACTACGCCACCTAGGTAGCCTCCCAACCTAGGAAAGTAAATAATAAAACAAATTCCACAAAAAGAAAATTAAACCAAATGAATTACAAAAAATAGGAAGGACCCTGCTGGTTCGGTTTGCATCAAAGACAGAGACGTGACTTGCAAAAGTACAGTATTTATTTATCACAGGAAAATCATTCAATAAAAAAACATCTAAAATGGTCTCATTTACAGTTTACCAATTAAATACCCACATTAATCAAGAGACCACAATTAGCTCGCTTTCACAGAAAGGACAACCCACACAGCAAACCTGTGAGTAAACAATATTTAAAGCATGTGACCCAAAAGAAAGCAAATACCAAAAGAAAGCAAATACACTCCCCCCTTCTGTTAAGCTTCACTATTGCAGTTCTTGCGGTGGTAAAATGGGGGCAACTGACAATTAGATTTATAAAAAGCAAACAAGAAAACAAGAATAAGAAGTTACATAAACGGTCACAATGATATTTCACTTCAAGTATAGGCTACTGGCAATTAGACTTACAAAGCAAACAATCAAAGCAAGAAAACAAAAGAAAAGGAGAATTACAGTCACAATGACACTTCCTCATTAAAACTAATATTTAAGATCGTTCGAGCTTGTTCTAAATAGACCCAGCTACCAGCATAGTAATTGGATATAGCTCACAGAGCGCAATAGCAAAACCTTTCATATACGAGCAGAGCTCGCAACAAGCTCGGTCGGAACCGTATTTCCAGACAGCAACGTCCGCGTTAGTTGTGCGAACCGGACAGTGATAGTATTAAAAGAGAACAGCAGCTAGCGCTCCTGGGCCGCACCTATAATAAAAACATGGATAGGCTACATTATTTTCCATCGAATAACCCCTCCCCAAAGAAGAAACCGATCAATGTTTCTTACCTCATCGGGGAATTAAGTTAAGGTGAACGTTATACTTCCTGCGCTTGCCACTTCACACACACACCTTCCTGATGACAAACATGGGCTATATTTAGATCATAATAATCTACGACTGAAAAGGGCAATACGGCAACCAACTCACCAGAAGATGCAAAGCAAACTACACCGATATCCTATTACTGGGCACCACACAGAGAGGAATCACAATGCTTCATTTTGACAGGCTTTTTATCATGCCACTAGAACCTAACGCACCATCTATAATTGTGCCGCACAGGTGTTCTCACTATCAGGCTGCAGTTCAACGCTAGTAGGCGTGTCTTGCCAATTAAAATACACGCAACCATTAAGAATTACCCCATTCCAATGAACCAAAACAAACACTCCAGATTATCAACCCGCCACATAAATATGATTTCGTGCAAATATATTTCAGCCTCCGGTAAAATGTGATAGCCTGTCTAAATAGACATTATATTTTTTATATATAAATGTTCGGTTTTGATTAGCCTATGACACTTATCTTGCTAAAATATTGCCACAGATGATTGTGAATACAGGTGTAAATGTTTGAAATGCTGTAAATGCGTGCGGTCTATATGGCCATCAACAGCTCGCGGTGATGCGATCTATGGCCCATAAATAGATATTTATCCGTCCAATGGCCCATTAACAGATATATAGACTACATGCATTGTGCGTCCATACCCATTAATTGCCCATCTTTGGATAATGTATGCTAACAGTTGTTTTTATTTTTTTAGGAATGTGTTTGCAATGCATCACGCTCTCCTGCTCCAGCACCGCCGAGGGGCACGCAGGTGTCGTTCAGTTCTCAATCGAGAATGATAGTAAGTGCACAGACGTAATATTTTACTGATGAAATGTAATTGTTTACATCGGCATAATATACAAGTAGAGCCTACCTATTCTTGTGTGAAATTACAAAAACTGTTGTCTTTTTTTTTAATCCATGGCCATTAGTGATTGATAGCGATAATAATACAGTTTCTTTGATTGTGTTATCAACAGATGTGACAATGAACATGTCCAAGCACCGGTCCCGAAGAGAGCCATGGCAAACAAGCAACAGGTCCAAGTCCACCCTGTCATGGAAAACCGAGACTGATGTTGACATGGTTGCACAGACTGCGCGATTCCTGCCCGGGAAACTGGACCGCAACTGACCTCTGTTGACTCACATTCGCCCATGAGTCTGTTTGTAACAGTATACACTACCTTTCTTTCTTTTTTTGAAAGGATGTGTTAAGTTATATTGTTAAGAAAGATTTCTATTTTGAATAAATGCTTTTCTTTTTAATCAGTGAATCCAGAATAAAGTATCACAGGTTATAAAAAAATATTAAGCAGCACAACGGTTTCCAACATTGATAATACCTGATTATCAAATCATGATATTAGAATGATTTCTGAAGGATCATGTGACACTGAAGACTGGAGTAAGGATGCTGAAAATTCAGCTTTGATCAAAGAAATTAATTATATTTTAAAGTATATTAAAATAGAAAATCATTATTTTAAATTGTAATAATATTTCACAATATTACTGTTGTTTCTGTATTTTTGACCAAATAAATGCAGCCTTCTTCCAAAAATATTAAAAATGGTAATGTGTCCAAACGTTTGACTGGTACTATATGTTTATATATGTACGGTAGCACTGTGGTCTTGTGAGGCACAACATTAAGTCCCTCCACATAGAGGAATTACAATAAAAACCGATTGAAAAACAAAACTTTTGAATGTCTTCTCATTCTCAGATTCTCCTCTCTGACTCACAGCACCGTGACGGGGCATTAGCCATGGATGGGGGAGTGTCTATTGTCTCCCCTCATTCATATTCATGGCCATCAACACCCCTACGCATAAAGCAGTGCTGGCACAAAAACTGACTTGCAAAGTTTAAATCATTATATTGTTGTTTTGTGAAAGAGTGATCAGAATGATTTTCACATAATTTTGTAGTAAACATTCTAGCCTACAAGAATGGTAACTCAAAAGTCTTGTGCCAAACTATTCAGTATGAGTTATATGGGCTTATTGCAGTGACAATTTTTTCCCCAAAACTTACTAACCACGCATAATATTTTTTTTCTATAAAATGCAAACATGCTACTTTCATTTTGCTCACATATTATTGTAGCAGAGTTTGTGCTGAATACAGCATAATTATGTGTTGGCCAAAGTAGGGCTGTGAACGATTAATCGCGATTAATCGAATCCAAAATAAAAGTTTGTGTTTACATAATATATGTGTGTGTGTATTGTGTATAATTATTTCGTATATATAAATACACACACATGCATGTATATATTTGAGAAATATTTGCATTTATATACTGCATATATATTTTTATATGATTTATATTATATATAAATATAACTATTTTATATATAAATAACAAATTTTTCTTAAATATGTACATGCATGTGTGTGTATTTATATATACAAAATAATTATACACAATACACACACATATATTATGTAAACGCAAACTTTTATTTTGGATTAGATTAATCGTGAATCGTGATTAATCGTTTACAGCCCTAGGCCAAAGGTATGTTGTAAGTAGCTGAAATAAGCACAAATGTCAGGGCATGTCAAAACATCTCAAGGGCCCCAAAAACCCCTCAGACCCCAGAGGGTTAATCAACAGCTACAATGGCGGAGAAAAAATAAAGAAACAGGAGAGCCCCCAGCTTTAATCCAACCGAAATGGCCATCCTTTTAGACGAGGTGGCAATCCACAAAGATGTGCTTTTTTCAAGTTTTCGGACAACTGTGTCATACAAAACAAAAAAAGATATATGGGAACGCATTGCAATGGAAATGGCAGCATCAAGTTCCAGCCCACGGAGAGAGTGGGAAGTTATTCGTAAAAAGTGGCATGACATCTGAGGCTGAGACTACCATGTTCCTTACAACCCTTTAGCACACTCAAAAACTGTGTGCTTCCCCATTACCAACCAGCACTTCTTGTTACCCAGGTGCTCGAATTATAATATCACAGCGCCACTCAGTGGACAACAACAACTTTACTATAGGGGATTATCACGCTTCCGGGTTTCAAGGGCGGGATTTTTCAACTTTGTGCATGTCCACTTCCGGTGCAGTTCAACAATGGCTGAAACGAAGGCTAGATGTCACTGCTCTTTTCCACTTTGTCAATCAAACAAACAACGCCAACCTTATTTAAGTTTCCATGGATTCCCGACTGAACTGAGTCTAAGGAAAAAGTGGATTAAAGCTCTCGAAAAAGAAACCGTATCCCTTGTCCACTTTGGAGCGGGCTGTAATGGAGTGTTGTTCAGTTAGTCGATGTACGTCAGAAAAAGTTATTTTGGGTAAATTTACCAGGGATGCAGTATAAATAAACTTAGGGTCGTCCATCATGGGTTCGCCAGAGTGATGAGTGATTCACCGAGAGTGGCAGTGCACAAAGATCACTGAATGCGGAAGTACTACGTATCACCGTGATAATCCCCTATACAATAAATTGCTCTGACAAAACCATTTAAATGTTAAGCAAAATGTATTAATTAAAGTGTTACCAAATATTGTATAGTGCAGATCTATTGAGAAGGGTCAGACACAACTGAAACAATATTTGTACTACCAGTAAAACAGAATAAACAACTGCCTTATGAGACTAACACCGTGTCCCAACTACACTTTAACGCCGGCCGATAAAAGGCATATTTTCCATGTTAATCAGAGTTTTTGTCCTAACCGGCCGCGACAGCGACGACTCTATTTTAGAAATGGTTTCTATTTTTCTGTGACGTCGCGCTGGAACAACAAACACAAAGTGTGGCGATGATAATCTCAGGCACTGTTTATGTGCTTTATTTAATGTTAAAAGCGTGTCATGTGACTTTGAATATCATGTAGTGCTCCAGCTTTGTAGCTGTAAAAGCAACAATGGATAATTCACCTCAGATCTTGAAATTAAACAAATGGAAACATTCAAACTGTGAAGAAACAAGTGTATTATTTGACAAAGATTGTTTTAGGAACTTAGTGGCCTATGTATTTTTAATAATGTTTAAATTATGTAATATTTGTGAATTTGATTATGTAGCTACTTATCCACTTTATTGGGAGTGCCGTCGTGCTGTGCACTTGCCGCGGACTCCGCCCACACACTGTTATGATTGGCTCTGGGTTTTGATAGATTTTTTGACGCATCTCGCAGTCGCGTCACGTCTTTATAAATTAAAGACTTTGTAATTATAAAGTATTTGTCGCTGGAATCTGGAATCGCGTCTGGTTAGGACACGGTGTAAGATAAATGCCTTTGTTACACTATCTCATGAAAAGTTTTGGTTGCTCATAGCACATTATTTTGTAGTTTACATAGAAATCTATTTTAAATCACTGTGTTAATTTTGCATACAGTGAAGCAGAACATATGTTGTCTTACTTGGCTTCAATGTCGACTTTCAGGCTCTCGTCGCCCACATAGAAGAATGACTTACTGGGTCTTAATTTCACTTCAAATGTTGGAGGCGCTATAAACCAAACCAGAGAAAAGACAAAATAAATAAATAGATTTTTGTAGGTTTTATTCGCATTTATACAACACACATTTTGTTGTCACACATCTTACCATATTCTTTGACCCCAAAGTCAGCAGTAAACGTATTCTGAGGAGTGTTTGTGTACCGAGTGACAACCTTCCAGATCCCAAGACTGAAGCAAAAACATTTCAAAACATTTAAACAAATTATAAATAAGCATTATAAAACATATCAAATGAATCGTATAACACAGATCACATCTCTGATATTAGCTGTGTCGATAAATCATTAAATAAAGTTCACTCAGGTTGAATGATCTCCGTTCTGTCAGCGTTTCACACACCTGGCAACATCAGGAATGGCGTAGCTTCCAGACTTCATCCCTTTCACTAGATATATAATCTCTGATGAAACTGTGATGCCTTGTGGATTCTTCAGGAACACAGACATCAGTATTAACACTGTGTTTGCTGAGATCGTCAGTCACATGCTCATTACAGCTGAAATGTCGAGTGAGTCCGTGTGTGTGTGTGTGTGTGTGTGTGTGTGTGTACCATGATCTCCACTGTGATTGAAGACTGACTCAGTGGTTTCATGTTTGGCGTCAGAGAGAAAATCCTGTATTTGACTGTAAAAGAGATTAAAGCAAAAACTGAAAAATGAGTTCTGATGTTTTTTCCTCAGATGCAGACCCTAGTATTTAGCACATATTCATACCTGTGCTGTCAGGCGTGTAGATGGGCTTGTCTGTCTGTACAAATATATATCCAGACTGGAATGAGACCATGACCACTTTCTCCAGAGTGTGAGATGGAAACTGAGCTTGTAAATACACATACTGCTTCTCCAGAGGATCATCAGAGAAATAGTTCTGATCATCAGGGATCTAAAGAACAAATAATCAGTCAAGCCTAAATTATATCTGATAATAAATTAATCAGAATTAAACATCACTGCACTCTGTAATTATGGAGCTCACCTTTATATCTGTGAGTAACTGGTAATAGTTTTCTGCAGTCAGTGTCACTGTTTTTGCCAGTATCTCGTCTTTCTTTGGGAAGCTCTTCACTGAGATCCTCACGTTCAGGTTTCCTGCAGAGTAATCCTGAGCCTCCACAAACACGTTCTCTGAGGAACCCACTCTCAGCAAATTAGGAGCTGACAGAACAAACCTGAGGAGATCAAATCACAGCGTTTGAAATCTTAAAAACAGATTATTAGTAACTCTATGAGCAAACGGTGTGTTTAATACTCACAGCGGGTCACACAGTGTGAGGAGGGGTGAGGAGAGAAGAACAACAGTCAGACACAGCAGCTTCACCTCCATCATGTCTGTCTTTGTGTGTGTGTCTCTGTGAACCTGCAGCAGTTCAGATTTATACCCGCCTCCCGTGACCCTCACAGTCCAAACCGCTCTCTCTCACTGACACCCCTCTTCCCATCATGGCTATTAGGCAACACGTTTGGGAAGGGGAGGATCTTGGAAATATTTTTTCAGTTCAGTCAGCGGAGGACCCAATCAAAACGCAAGTCCCACCCTAGCTAGTGAATAGAACCAATCAGAATTCAGGTTGATCCGAGAACAGCTGAAGATAGAAGTAAACAGTGATACGACTGAAAAACACGTTCACTTTCACGATTAAAGGGGCAGTACCTTCACAATGTCCTAGTGACAGTCTACAAGATTACCACCACAATTAAAATACAAATGAATTACAAGTGTGTAATAACTTGGAGGAGACAAATCCGTTCAAGAAGTAAATTTACTCAGGAAACATCAAGCCAGCAGTACAGGTGATAACAGCCCAGGTGGAATGCATGTGTGTCTAACAGGTTCTTCTTTGCTACTCTTAAGCCAAAGTCAAACAACATTAGATTGCCCCCTACAGGTCAATCTACAAAAGCTCACTCTACAACATCCCCTTCCCCCCAAGTTAACAAAATAATCACAATACTATTAACTTCATTGTACAATCCTGTATCCACAATACCGTTACATACAAATACAAAATAATCTTTTTTTTTGTTTTTTTTTACTTAATTTCATAATCTTTCAAATGACCAGGCAATCTCCTGGTTCTTTGTGACCTTCTCATAACCCCCACAGGGCTAGCAGACTTGTTAATTTCAGGTATTATCTCAGCAGCTTGAGAAGAATCCCCAGCTGCTTCAAAGGGATTAACGTCCCCAGGAATGTCCTCAGCCCCTGTTTCCTCAGTCTCTTTCGAACCTACAGGCACAGAGTTGTCAAAAAAGTCAAAATCAGGAGATTTACCGTCCATGTCCTCCCCTGAAAGGTCCACAAGCAATTTCTGTCGGCCATGAATTTGATCCACATGTCTTCGGACCACTCTCCCATCGCCCAGCATTACTTTATAAGAAAGTGGTCCAGTCACCGTCTCTATGTCCCCCGGGATCCATCTCGGTCCATAGCTAAAGTTGCGAACCAGTACTGGATCTCCCACACCAAAACTGCGTTCGTGGGCCTTCTTATCATGATATGCTTTTTGCTTCTGTTGTTGTTTCTGAATCTTCCTAGTTAAATCAGGATGCATAAAGTCCAGAGAACACCGCAATTTCCGTCCTTGTAACAGTTCAGCTGGAGAGAGACCGGTGGTGGTCTGAGGAGTAATCCTATAACTGAATAACACTCGGGCCAATTTCGTTGCAATCGTGCCTTCCACACATTTTTTTAGCATGCCTTTAATAATTTGTACAGCCCGTTCCACTAACCCATTACTGGAAGCATGATAAGGTGCAGAAGTAACATGCTGTACTCCATTTTTGTTCAGGAACTCTTTAACTTCAGCACTAACAAAACAAGGAGCATTATCTGATACAATAAGTTCCGGTAGTCCCTGGTTACTGAAACTTGTACGCAAACATTCAATGGTGGCAGCAGATGTGGCTGAGTTCACAGGATACACGTCCATCCATTTTGAATGTGCATCAATCAAGACCAAGAACATTTTTCCCATGAATGGTCCAGCATAATCCACATGCAATCTTTGCCATGGTTTGTCTGGCCAGTTCCATGGATGTAGTGGGGCTACAGCCGGAACATTCCTATGTTCTTGGCATAGACGACAGGTTTTAACCAGCCTTTCAACATCTTGATCTAACTTAGGCCACCACACATAACTTCGAGCCATAGCTTTCATCCTGGACACTCCTGGATGGCACTGATGCAATTGTTTCAGGACTTCTGGTCTACCCGCACTGGGAATGATGACTCTGGCCCCCCAGAGCACACAACCATCCTGTACACTTAATTCATCTTTTCTTAATGTAAAAGGATCAAACTCTGCTCCAATTAATTCATGCCCACCACGTTGCACCATTTCTCTCACCCTGGATAATACCGGATCTTTTTGCGTCCACCCTCTCACTTGTTCTGCAGTAATCAAGGTTATGTCAGCATTCTCCAGCATCAGGACTCTTTCCTCCTGTTCCATGTCCGATTCCGTTGGCAATGGTAACCGACTTAGAGCGTCTGCGTTTCCATGATCTTTGCCCGGCTTGTAGATGATGTTATATTCGTAGGCTCTTAGCGTCACAGCCCATCGCTGGATCCTAGGAGATGACATTTGGGGAACAGCTTTTAACTCATTAAATAAAGACAGCAAGGGTTTATGGTCCGTAACTATAGTAAACTTCCGACCATACAAATACTTATGGAAGCGTTGTAGGCCGAACATGATGGCCAAACCTTCCTTGTCCAACTGCGAATAATTCCGCTCAGCTTGATTCAAAGTCCGTGACATAAATCCAATAGGTCTTTCCCTACCATCTGGCATCTTATGCGAAAGAACTGCACCTAGGCCATAAGGAGAAGCATCACATGATAAAATCACATCCTTCTGGGGGTCATAGTGGACCAGAACTTGTACTGAGTGGATCAGTTTCTTGGACTTAGCAAAAGTAACCTCTTGTTCCCCCTCCCAGTTCCATTTTTCATCTTTCCGCAGCAATTTGTGCACAGGGGCTAAGACAGTAGACAAGTTGGGTAAGAACTTATTATAGTAGTTTAACAGTCCCAAATAGGCCTTCAACTCTGTAACATTCTTTGGTGAGGGAGCGTTTTGAATAGCCGTCACTTTTTCTGATACTGGGTGGAGACCAGTCTCATCTACTTTATGACCCAAGAACGTTACCTCTCTTTCCATGAAGGAACATTTGCTCCGTTTCAACCGCAGTCCTGCTTCCTGCAATCTTTCCAATACCCTGGCAAGCGTTTGGAGATGTTCTTCATCATTACGACCGGTCACCAGAATGTCATCCAGAAAAACTGCCACATACGGAAGACCTTGCAGTACTCCCTCAATGGTCCTCTGGAAGATGGCAGGACTAGAAGAAACTCCAAAGGGTAAAACACGGTAAGTAAACAGGCCCTTGTGGGTATTCACTGTGACATATTTCCTGGACTCCGCATCTAATGCAATCTGGTGGTAAGCATGGCTCATATCCAGGTTGGTAAACTTTTGCCCACCTGACAATGTTGCAAACAAATCATCTATTCGAGGGATAGGATATTGTTCCAATTTTGAAACTCGATTTACTGTTAATTTATAGTCACCACATAGTCGTACAGTATTATCTGACTTTAAAACCGGTACTACCGGTGCAGCCCATTCAGAGTGTTTAACAGGTTCTATGATTTTTTCTTTTAACAGGCGTTCTATTTCAGCTTCCACCTTCGTCTTCATTGCATAAGGAACTGGTCTGGCTTTGAAAAATCTGGGGACCGCTTCCTTGTCAACATAAATCTTTGCCGGTGGACCTCTCAATTCACCCAATTCCTCTTTAAACAACGCTGAATGTTGGCTAAGCACCCCAGTCAAGGTTACATTTTCCATCCCTTGAATCCTATGTATGGCCTCCCATTCCATGCCCAAGTCTTTAATCCATCCTCTGCCCAATAGATTGGGTCCTGTTCCAGGTACTACCACTACCGGTAACTCCTTTATGACTCCTTTGTGTCTAACTTCCACTTGCGCAGAACCTAACACTGTTAAAGGTTGGCCAGTATAGGTTTTTAACTTCAAAGAACAGGTCTTTAATTCTGGAATTTGATGCTTTGTCCATAATTTTGAAAAATTTGACCCATTCATCACAGTCACACCACAACCGGTATCAACTTCAAAGGGTATTATTGACTCATTAATAGCCAAGGTGATAGTCAGTGGGGCAACTTTTGGAATCTCGGTTCCTTTCAAACTATGAACTGTAAAAATACTATCTTCATCAGATGCACTTTTCTCATCTCTGCCCACATAATACGATCTCTGTCCTCCTCTGACAACTCTCTTACATCTTTCTCCCCCTTGTAAGTTTGTGTCTCTGGTGGAACTTTTTGATTTGCATACTTTCATTATGTGACCTTGTTTCCCACATTTGTGACATTTCTCAGAAACAAATCTGCACTCATTGGCCAAATGTTGCAAACTTCCACATCTGTAACATGCTCTGCATTGACTTTCTTCTTGCTTTACTGACGTTTTATGCACTCTCATTGACATAGATGTATCTGAGCGTTTAGCTTGCAAATCCTTCACATCCTTATTGGCCGTTTCCATTGCTTGAGCTACTTTCAAAGCCTTTTCAAAGGTTAGATCCGCTTCTGCCAACAGTCTACGTTGAATACGGTCATCATTTATGCCACATACCAGTCTATCACGAAGCATTTCTGTCAATTTTTCTCCATAGTTACAATCATGAGCCAATTTCCTTAAAACTGCCACATACTCGAGTACAGTTTCCCCCTCTTCTCTTGATCTTGAATTGAATTTAAACCGCTGTACAATTTCACTAGGTTTTGGGTTGAAATGCTCTTTAAGCAATTCTACTAATTCACCAAATGTCTTTGTTCCTGGTTTAACTGGGCTCAGTAAATTCCTCAGTAGACTGTATGTTTGACTTCCTACAGTGCTCAACAATATAGCTCTTTGCTTGACTGCTTCTGTAATTTCATTTGCCTCAAAGAAATGCTCCAAGATTTCACAATATTCTTCCCAAGACTGAGATTGACTGTCAAATGGTGTGACTGTTCCTACCATGTTGGCCATCTTCTTTTCCAAAGCTCCAACTTGTATGGATTAAACTTCTTCACCTTCCAAAACTTGAATTCTCTTCAAGGCGTTTTCTTCTCTTACTTTCATCCTCGTCGCCAAAATGTAATAACTTGGAGGAGACAAATCCGTTCAAGAAGTAAATTTACTCAGGAAACATCAAGCCAGCAGTACAGGTGATAACAGCCCAGGTGGAATGCATGTGTGTCTAACAGGTTCTTCTTTGCTACTCTTAAGCCAAAGTCAAACAACATTAGATTGCCCCCTACAGGTCAATCTACAAAAGCTCACTCTACAACAAAGTGGCTAAAAAGATCAACCACAGTAACACACTGCACATTTAGCTTAGGCCTACTGTCAAAGCTAAAAGTTACTCAAGGGGGTATTTTGCATTTACGAATAAAAAGACCAATGATGTGAATGTGAGACATTATTCACAATCGTGTATGGAGAAGACATAATTGGCAAATGTATGGAGAATTAACTACACATGCACACTGTTGTGATGTAATTTCTTCATCATTTATTACTCATTCTGTAATAATTTCAGAGTCTTTATCAAAACCTAAAGTGAGACCTCAAAACCTTCATATTAACAGGAAACATTCCCAATCTTTCCACCCAAACCGATGCATTTAGTTGATAAATTGCACCATATTGTTTAAAACAGCTGTGATATGAACTATTGAACTGATTAAGTTGTGAAATGAGCAACCCTCACAGTCAACAATTTGATCTCTCGGTGATCTCACCATGAGCTCCCAGAATACTCGTGAAAAAGTGTAAGCTCACAGCACTTACTATAGTCATACTATAGTCATAATGCTCATACTATAGTCATAATGTGAGATGGACCCAGCATGCATTGCATCGTCACCATTCTTGAGATTCATACTCTGATGCTTGATGTTTCTTTGTGTCTAAAGGATGTAATAGAAGAAATATGTATTATTATACACTCAAAACCCTTTATAAATCATTATTACATTCCTGGATCTCATTCTTTATAATCACAGGTCTATTATAATAAAAAAAATATAAATTATGAACACCCTACAAAGACTAGATGCTGATTCTAGATTATGATTATGTTGTGATGATCAATAATAAACCAACATCACCTGAATGCGTTCTCTTTTGGCTTTTCCTGCCAAACAAATGTGTCTTACTAACACAGCAGCCAAAGAAAATATGTCTAAAAGTCAAGGGTCACGAACTAAAGCAAACACTAATCACCATGACGAAATAATAAAACATCTACATCTAAACCTCTGCTAATTCTCAATAAAACTTCTGTAGACGTCTGACAGAAATAAAGTCAGTCTGGTTAGTAATACGTGAAGCTGGTAATGCTGTTTGTGGAGTTGTGTAATCAGATCTTGAGAGATTTAATGTCTTCTTTTATCTTCAGTTCATCTAAGGCTGTGGCTGGATAAAGTTGTTGTTTGTGTTCTTATTTCTCTTTCTTTCAGTGCTTGTTCACAGCAGGAGTTTGAATGATTGAAATAATGTTTCAGGAACATCACACTAACCTTGAAATAACATTATATGAACGTTCAGGAAACTGGACATTTTTATGTTCCTGGACTGTAATCAATATTCCTAGAATGTTGAATTGTTAATCACAATTAAGTGGAAAGAACGTTTGAGGATCATGGGAGAAAGCTCACTTTGAGTCTTTTAAACAATGATAAGACTGATATAATCGTATTTGACTCTCAACTCGGTCCCCTCTCTTCGAATGTGCGCGACAGCATCAAAAACATAATATTTTTGATTCCACACTATGTTTTGTTTATCAGATTAGTGCTGTTGTTAAAAGCACTTCAGTTATTACTCTCAGTTCCTCGTTGACGGTTTAATACTAATGGTGACTGGGCTTTCTCGGCTGGTCCGAGGCTTTGGAATAGCCTTCATCTCCACAGTAGATCTTCCTCTTCCATTTTCATGTTTAAATCCTCTTTGAAGACCTATATGTATTCTTTTAAATGATGGTGTACATTTTTCATTTGTCCTTTTTTTTCTTAAACTGTTTTAAATCTGTTTTGTATTGTACAATACTTTGGTTTCAACATCTGTTGTTCATTGGACCCCGGCCTGGATACGTGCTCAGAGTTCCTACAACTCCCTTCAGGGACCAGCTGGTGAACTAGCAAGCCCTGCCGCCGGAGGCAGACCCAACGCCTGCATTGCTGTGTCCCGTTCGTTCCCTGCGATTGCAAACACAATGTCCATTGGCTTGTTCTGTTACCACTCGAAGGTTATTGGGTGTGCAGGCGGGATCCCAATTCGTCACTTCCAATCAGACGTAACATCTCCATTCCCTATAGGGATACATAAGTAACCTAGACGTTCTCCATCATGTTGCTACAAACTCTATTATTTTTCAATAAAACTTCTGTAGACGTCTGACAGAAATAAAGTCAGTCTGGTTAGTAATAAGTGAAGCTGGTAATGCTGTTTGTGGAGTTGTTTAATCCTCCTCTGCTGAGATCCTCAGAGATCTGTTAGTTAATGTTCTTTTGGGATTTAAAGTGTTTCTGAGTTTTTTGGGTCACCGTTGTGCTGAAGAGTAGAGCCTGTGCTTCAGTCCAGGGGAAAATCAACAAACAGTTATGATTATTTAAAAAGCAGTTACTGTATGAGGGTCCGTGTATCATCCGATCATTTCATTTCCTATTTGGAATGGAATAACGAGGAATGAAAAAACAGCTCGTTTATTGTTTTTTTTGTTTAGTTTAAAAAACGAAAAATTCGATTTTGGCTCGATTTTTCATTTTTCGTTTGTGGTTTACAAATCGGTTTATGGGTTCGATATTTCGTCCGCGCATGTGGGCGGCGCTGAAACGCCCCTTTCATCTGATTGGTCAAACCGCTCCGCCTTCAGTACGAGCTTTTCTTTCTGTCGGCAGAATAAGAGTCAGTACGAGTGCGGCACTAACATTATTGCACTTTAATAAAACAATGTCTGAAACCACCACTCACTTTTAAGTTACTATGCACAATATTTGAAGCAGAAGTATGTTCCAGCGACCCCATTAATGTGAGCTACAGTAGGCTATGACAGATTATTTTAGCATGATGTATTTCTCATTGATAAATAGAGTGCAAATAGCCTAGTTCCGTCTCTTTGGATAAAACGGAAGTGGAAATAAAAACCAATAATAGGCTGAACTGTACGCTACTATTATATGTAACACAATTATAGTGTGTAACATTTACCACTCTACTAATTTAGTAATTTTGAAAATTGAATAGAAATAAAGTTTATATTTATGAATGTAAGCATGTGTAGCCTACTCAGTTCACATGAAAAGAAAGAGAAAGAAAAGAGAGAAGCTAAAATCAGTGAACGTTAATACTGTCAAAATTAGCAGGGTTTGGGATTCATTAAAATCATGTCGGTTGAAGAGCACAGCATACCTTTAAAATGTTATTAGTTTTATTATAAACTAATACGATTTTATTACATTCTGAATTGGTCAATGTTTCTCTGAGTTGTCTTCATTATGTTGACTTGAGAAAGCCATGCAGCATATTTTAAACATTATTATTATTTATTATGAGAAATTGACTCCGCCTAGTGCTTCACTTTAATGCTTCACCAAACTCAGCTCAGACCTCCAGACTGGTCTGACTCGCTTATATCATTTATAACCCTTTATATCCTGTCTATGTTTATAACTGGTCATAAACACTTTCCTAAAAAATCCATTGACTTGCATTATCTGAGCAATGAAGGCCGTCATAGTTCATGCTCTCCACTAGAGGGGCCGACAGGATAATACGTCTTTTCTACTCTCTTTTCCTGTTTGCATCAGTTTAAATGACAAATAAATGCATGAATTTCATTCATAAATAGGCCATATCTGTGTATGAGAACAAGCTTTACACTTCAAGCTGTACAACTAATTAAAACTTGAACCCTACTTCAAAGTTTGCCACTCTAAGATGTTGTTATTCACACTGTTTTTTGCGTTTAAATTTGTCCATCTGGAACTTTTATTTGTCATGAGCTCTATATTTTAAGATTCAACAACACAAGCTTTGTTTTTACTCAGCAAATTTGTTTTCCTTTTAAGTAGGCTATAGCCTACAAGTTGCCATGGCTTGCCATGTTCTGTTTAGGCTATTGTAGTTTGTAATACTTGTTATATGTGCCTAAATTTATATAGGCCTAACACATTTAAACTTCTGTCCGTCTGTCTGTCTGTCTGTCTGTCTGTCCGGACATTTATGCACAAACATTTATGCACAAATAATCTTAAATAACAGTTTAAATAAGGTGGTCTGCTATATTTCTCAAAGGAAGCGGTCGTTGGCATCATACGAGGACATTCTGAATATTAGCCTATACAATTAGCTGTCTTAAAAATGCGGATTGATCATTGCAGTTATTCCAGACGCCTCGATCCCGGTGCTATTCGTAGCCTATTGAAATTGTATAATTACGGATTATGAACAGATGTTTTACACAACAAGGATATATTCCCATTGAGTTGTTGGGTTTTCATGTTTTATGGGAACCATAATGATTTTATACTGTACACACTGTGTTATCCCCTAACTCTAACGTAGCTAACAGTTAGGCCATCTACGGACATCTAATGTTAAGGACATATATGGTACAATTCAGCCTATATGTTGATTTTTATTTCCACTTCCGTTTTATCCAAAGAGACGGAACTAGGCTATTTGCACTCTATTTATCAATGAGAAATACATCATGCTAAAATAATCTGTCATAGCCTACTGTAGCTCACATTAATGGGGTCGCTGGAACATACTTCTGCTTCAAATATTGTGCATAGTAACTTAAAAGTGAGTGGTGGTTTCAGACATTGTTTTATTAAAGTGCAATAATGTTAGTGCCGCACTCGTACTGACTCTTATTCTGCCGACAGAAAGAAAAGCTCGTACTGAAGGCGGAGCGGTTTGACCAATCAGATGAAAGGGGCGTTTCAGCGCCGCCCACATGCGCGGACGAAATATCGAACCCATAAACCGATTTGTAAACCACAAACGAAAAATGAAAAATCGAGCCAAAATCGAATTTTTCGTTTTTTAAACTAAACAAAAAAACGAATAAACGAGCTGTTTTTTCATTCCTCGTTATTCCATTCCAAATAGGAAATGAAATGATCGGATGATACACGGACCTATGAGTTATGTCTAACTATAAGTTAATGTTAATTTAGTTTATTCAGTAGAGTTTCAAAGCATTTGAACTTTAATAATCACAAATTGATGCACATTTCTTATTTTCCGAACACTCTTATGTCTTTAATTTTTGTAATTTCTGAATCTCTCTTTCCTGCCCTCTGTACAACCGAGGGATATGAGAAAAACTCAATACGTTATATGATCAAAATGTCCTTTCTGTGTGATGTGTGTTATTTTCCTTTTCTAAACCAGTTTCCAGACCTGAACATCTCCAAAGCAGGGCTTGAGAGGTTTTGCTTCTTGAATTTTCTAGAAATGAGTATTTTACTTATTGCTATACAGATGTGAGGCATCACTGCATTATCCCAATACATCTTCAATATCTTTTATTGTCCAAACTCCTGTCAGAAAGTGAATGTCAGGAACGATCATCTGGAGCCATTTCAATTTCAGTTTTTTTTCCCCCTTTTGAATTATGTTTAGCCTTTATTCACACAAATGTGTTTCAGATTATATATTCAGATAGCTCGAGATTCTCCTTTAAAGTATTTTTATTAAAATGAGATACAGATTTAAAATATCACACAAAACAAATGATAATGTTGGATTTGTGATTCAGAATGAGAAAAGTAATTAGAATATTCTTGCAAGGCACTGTTTATTACATTAATTAGTCACAAGTCTAAAATGATCATTTTTCAAATTGTATAACCTTTTTTTTTCATATGTACTACTGTACGCCAAAAGCACTTTACAATCACGTCAGGGAATCTCTCCTCGATGATGTTTAATTTCCTGTAATCATCAAATGTATAGTTATGGAGCACATCCATGTGTCAGGAGGCTATGCTGGAGCTCAGAGATGCCGATGTACTGATCCCTGTATTCTCGAGTTTGACCTTCCTCTCTTGTGGGCCAGTATTCAACCCAGGTGTGCTCTCCAAAGACGTACTGCAGACTAAACACAACAGAATACAATTACAGACTTAATTTACGAAGCACATGCATCCTTTCAAGTATAAGGGTCAATGAAAAATATGGATGTCCACAGTGATGAAAAAGGAGAATTATTTGCATTCATGTTGTTTTTTATACATTTTTGACAAACATTTAATACACATTTAGTTTCACCTGAACAGAACATTTTAATAACAGGGCAAAATATGTGATATTAGTATCTAATGGAGTCTTCTCAGTTTCATGTTTTTTCTTGTCACAAATAGATTCCAGCATAATGCTTACATCATGCTATCATTGTTTTGGCAGACAAACGTTTTTCATATATTAGTATTTTACAAACAAAATAGCTTATAACTTATGCCAATATTTATTTTTCTAAGAATTGCCTTATAATCCGCACTTTTTCCCATTTAACGTTTTACCTGCCACCAGGTAAATCTGAACAGAACATGCAATATCTCAAAATAGCAGAGCCTGCTTAAAAAAAAACAAAAAGCTTTTTATTTTATAATCAACATTTGAATGTGGGTTAGCTTCATAAAAAAAGCAAAATTTTGGACAAAAATCTGATAAAATCACATTTTTGAAGACTTGAAGACGGATTCAGGATGATGATCAAAACACAGAGAGTCGATCGAGTCCATCAATACTCTAAAGCTTCACAGACGTTTCCTCTTCATGGGTCCACATTTCATTCAGTAACATTAGTCAGTTTTGATTTTTATGCTGTTTAATGATCACGTTATTTTACATGTGCGCAACTGTTTTTTGATCGGGAGATTCTGTACTCTTTCAGAAGATGGGCAATAGTATAGACCGTATAACAGTGAAAACATGCATTACCAGAAATGTTCATTTTCACCGGGAAACCGGTGAGTCATAAATGACGGAAAAATCTTTCAATGGCGGGGAAAGAGTTAATCACTGGACAGTTACACCACCTAGATATGTTTTACTTTAAACCTCAAACTCAAGTTCATCACAGATGATTTGTATTCAGATCATTTCGTATTTGTTTTTCCTTATTTTGTCAAGTGTATTCTAGTCTATTCTAGGTTATTTAAAATGCATTTTGAAGAAAAAAAACGGTCTCATCATTGAGCCATGAACAACCTTGTAAAGACTTTAAATGCATAAAGCTCAGGCAAATCCTGTAATTTACAGACACACAGTGGACACTTACGTTCCTCCGAGCTTTAGCAGGTCAGTGGATTCGTCCATGATGAGATACGACTTGCCTTGTTCCAATCCTAAACTCTCTCTGCAACTGGGACGAGCCAAAAATGGTCTCACTTTCCCCTCAACATCCTCATCAGTGCCTACAGGACAGAACAGTGTTTAGGACACACTTTCACTGCAATGCAATAGCCTCTGAATATGTATTTGAAAGGACTAACAGCATTCAACAAGAATCAGACACATTTCAAATGCATTTCATAATCAGAAGAATGCACTGTAAAAAAAATTGCTGCGATTATTTAGCACAACTTAGAATCCAACATTGTTTCAACTTTAAAAAGTATGTGTTCAAGCTTGACTTAAAATATTAAGTTTAGTTAACTTTAGTTTGGTTAAGTTGGATATTTAAGTTATCTCAACAAATTTTAACTAATCGCAGCCACATTTTTTTACAGTGTGGAGGGAATATTGAACCGTACCTTCTTTCAGCACTTGCTCCACCTTCAAGTGATAGATGTCAGTGTCCTGTGCCAGATCCATCTTATCCACTGTCACTTTATAAACTGTCAAACATAAGTGTAATATTGTTATTGGCATAATAACTGATTAGATTGGATTTCAGTAGTCAAACATTCAAATACTCCATGTGATCAGACCGCTCGCTGACTGAATGATTCAGCTCCAACTGTTCTTCAGTTAAAAGCTCAGTGGAAGATTTACAATGATTTAAAGGTGAAATTTGGGTCTGTTCATCTCACAAAGCTTTCATTTGGCTTCAGGAGATATAGAAAATGTGCACAAGTTAAATTATAAAAAAAATTCAGTGTGTGAAAAGTGAACATGTCACATCTGTGTTTTGTTTTTTTTTGGAGCATTTTGTACGATTTCTATTTTTTGGTAGAGCTCCTGATTTTTGTTATCGTTTGGATGCGAAGCTTCATTCAGTTCTCTATAAGAGCAGAAGGATTTATTTCATTTTGTGTTCAACTGAAAAACAACAGGTTCATAAACACACCCCAAGAACAACATTGGGGTGTGTAAGGAGTGTGTAAATAATGAATCTTGATTTATGAAAGTATGACAGTGAAGTAACAGAACTGAATGCATTTACCATACATGCCAGATCCGCAGGATTTTTTCATACGTTCATCCACTTGTTCACTTGGCATGTTTTTCTTCTTGTAAGTGCAGTTTTCTGTGTTCAGAAGTTCATGTTTATGCATGCATATAAACTTGTAAACACACACATTCACAAAAATTGTTTGTTTCCTCATTTGTATACAAGAATGAAAAAAAAAAACATAATTGAATATTCAAAATTACATTGCAGTGAACCAAATAAAACACTTCAACACTACAGGATATGGTCACTTTATACTATTATGTGTGTGTGATAATACCTTCTGCACACGTGCACATGTCTCCCTTACACAGTCTGTATAAAGCACCATCTGCCCTCTCAGGGTGGTAGAACTTTGTACAGCGTGCATCTGAAACACACACACACACACACACACACACACACACACACACACACACACACACACACACACACACACACACACACACACACACACACACAGACACAGACACAGACACAGACACAGACACAGACACACACAGACACACAGACACACAGACACACAGACACACAGACAGACACACAGACACGCACACAGACACACACACAGACACACACACAGACACACACACAGACACACAGACACACAGACACACACACACACAGACACACACACACACAGACACACACACACACACACACACACACACAGACACACGTCAATTAATTAAACAATGCTACTGTATGTAATTTTAAGAAATACTATATAACACTTGTTCGTAATATTATATGAAATCATTTCAGTCTAAGTCTTGTACGTGTCACAGCTGCATTTCTGAGCGCTCCTTTGATTGTCTGTATGGTTTTGGCCCTGTTGCCTGTTGTCTGGATTTGCCCTGTTTGCCTGTAATCTTGAATAACCCTGTTTGTCTGAGTTCCTGTCCTGCTAGCAGTTTGGATTGTGTGCCTGTGTTGCCTGGGTTGGGGTGGCTCTAAGGAAACGTTGCTATATGGCCAAAATGGTCAAAAAAGTAGTTTTTCAAAAAAAATATTATTTTCTTTGCTATTTAAATGCATATTTTTTTTTTAGAAATTGATATATTATATTTATATACTTGGAACTCATGCAAACCAAAAATAAGTCGATCCCTATTATTTTACCCCTTTCCCCTTGAGAAGAGATGTTGAAAATGAGGTTACAAGAGAAATTTCTGGAGCACAGGTGTGTTCAGTGTGAGTGACAGTGGGGGACAGCATGTTAATACTTAATAGCACTAAATTAACATGTTAATTTGAGAGCTTCAGTTTAATTGTTTTTATAGAAAAAAAAGTGTGTGTGTGTGCCACAACATCTCACCTGGTGAGTAATATTCATATATTGTGACGGCGGCAGGTTGAAGCAGACCCACATTAAACATCTTGTGCATTCTGAAGGTGATTCTTTGTGTCTCTTTATGAGAAACCTAATGAGACGGAAAAAAAGCTAATTTACATGATATTAAATATCAAATTGTACAATGGAAACTGCCCACATTAACATTTGCACAAGCAACAACTAATAATAAGTAAAAATCAAATTTAAAAAAAAATGTTTAGTCAAAATTATTAACTATATTTGCATATGTATTGTTAATGGTGTTTCTTTCTTGCATTAATTGAACAGTGTATCTGCCTTACACTGCAAAGACAGTATTCTGTTGAAAAATTATACATGTAAACAATATGCTAGATCTATATATTCAATAAGCACTTTCTCTTCTGTTTAAAGTATCATGTAAAAATATGATTCTGATAAGCAGTCGGTCATGTACCGAAGTGACGTGGAACCACATGGCCTTAATGAGCATCTTAGAACATCTGTCAGCCAATCAGAATCAAGAATTCAACAATACTGTGATATTAAGCAAAACAATATCACAGACATGTAAATAAATGTAGATTTCCTGATCAAAAGAAAACAAATCTGTGTTTGACGTCACCAGGAAACCTGGTCTGCTGAAATACCTTATCCAAGTAGATGATGAGGGATCCTCGCTCTGACAGCACTTTATTCTTTTCATATTTCTGAATGTATCTCTCCTTCCCCGTGGACAACTGAGGGCAAGAACATGAGGAAAAAACTGAATGCATGACATGATGACCAACATGTTTTATGGCCTATATCTGCAGTTAGATTCCTGTCCTATATACAAATGTGAGGCATCACTGCATCAGTTCATCATCATGATACCTTTTCAAGATCATTTTCTACAACATCAAATCCCGTCGGTATGCTAATGTCCAGAATAGTCATAGTGGCATCGGCTTTATCATTTTTGTACCTGTAAAGATGGAGATAAAGAGCAGATTTTATTAACAGGTTTAGTAAGTCTTCAGTTTTCCTCCATCAACTGATTCTGCGGTTAAGGCTGCTTTCACACTGGAGTCCGTTTGATGTCAGATTTCTTATATTGTAGTATAACGTAGAGCTGCCCGTGTCTGAATAAACTCTTTAAGAAAAACAAGTTGCATCCGTGTCAGAACGCAGCTGAAATCATTATCTAATTCCCAGATAGCAACATTATTTGGCCCATGCAGATCCGGCCCACATCTGGCACCCGTGGAAAGATGATCTGGCCCACATGCAGCGTGGAATGACAGCCCTTGGGCGGCTCACTCCTGTTTGCCAGATCTGGGCCACAAGCAGACCATAGCAATGCCACATGTCAGCCAAGAGCAAAGAAATAAACCAGAACTGGACCTTATCTGAGCCACACAATCTGTGTATATTAAATATGGAAAGAAGAGAACATTAATGTTTCCATCAGTTGGGCTCTTAACTCTTATTAGAGCGTTTGTTTTAATTGGCTAATATCATTACGCCTGTAATATCATTGCGCCTGCTGCACCCATGGTACGGCAGCCAGTTTCTTGATTATTACTCAGGAATGAGAGTATAGTTCCTAGTCATATTGGCCTAGAAAATCACAACTTTTCATTTTCTGTCAAGGAGTCAAGTTTTAAATATAGGCAAAATATATATATAATGCTAAAAGTGCTACCGCCAGACCCAGAGATCGGCTGAATGGATTCGAAAACGGTAAAACTCAACTGTTTAACTCTGGGGGAGTTGGAAAATGAGCCTATTTCCAAAAAAAGTGGAGTGTTCCTTTAAGTAGTAGGAAGTTGCTAAGTCAGTCAGTTAGGTCAGTCTGGTTAGTAATAAGTGAAGCTGGTAATGCTGTTTGTGGAGTTGTTTAATCAGATCTTGAGAGATGTAATGTCTTATTTTATCTTCAGTTCATCTAAGACTGTGTCTAAATAAAGTTGTATTGTGTTCTTATTTCTCTTTCTTTCAGTGCTTGTTCACAGCAGGAGTTTGAATGGTTGAAAGAATGTTTCAGGAACATCACACTAACCTTTAAATAACATTATATCAACATTCAGGAACTGGACATATTTATGTTCTTGGAATGTTCGAAATCAACGTTCCTATAATGTTGAATTTTAAATCGAAATTAAGTTGAAAGAACGTTTGAGGAACATTATACCTTTTAAAACACGTTCCTCTAACGTCAAGAAAACTGGACATTTTTCACGTTCCCAGAACCAAAACTGAATATTTGGAGAACGTTCTTATAACAAAAGTCTGTTAGCTGGGGCGAGGGAGTGTGAGAAAAATAAATAAAATAAAGACGACAGGCACGGGTGGCGCGTTAACACGCTAGTGAGCTAGCGTGTTGTGCAGGCTAGCGAAATTACTAGCGTGTTGTGCTAGTTATAACAATTTAGATAGAAGTGATGTCAGATTAATGTGTGGTGATGAGTAAGATATAATTAGAAATATAAACAACACAGAATTATAGTAAATAAAGATTTAAAACAGAAAGCAATACAGAGCTAACAGCCGCAAACCACTCAGCAGCAGGCAGACAGGAGCAGACAACACATCTCACATTGATCTCAACATGTGGTCACAACGTCATGGAGACATGTTGCTATCCGGTAAAGTGTGACAGTAAACAAACCCAGTGTGAAAACAGCCTAAATGAGCATGTGCTGACTAAATACAAATTAAATGGTTTCTTGACAAAAAAAATACAAAATTTGGGAATTTGTTCACATACATGAAATCCATAATGAAGTTGTAACTTTCGATGGGTCCTGGTTTTGCTAAAAGGAAACAAAAGTATTTGGTGGTTTTAGTTCAAGTCTTCCCATTCCAAAGGGAATATAAAAATACATTTCAATAAAATGAAGATGTAATGCATAAATTTGGGGAGTTTGTTTTTTTAAGCTCACACTTGAACTAGTGAACACTGGGTCAGTCTAGCTAGCCCAATGGTAAACAAGAAAGAAAGGCCTCTTTGTCACTCTTACTTTCTGGGTCTTTTTCCATTTTAACAGTCAGATCAAAGAGTGTACAGTCGGACTTCTTCTCAACAGGTCTGGCGTAGTACAGCGTCAGAACCTAAAAAGAGCAACACGTCTCAGATTAGATGTTCAAACACTTTAATCTTGCTGTTGACCGTATAAAACACTCATGAACACTCACTGAGAGAGTGGCTGTTCCAGTTCCTCTAGCCGTCACATTGAAGTCCTTGTTGATGTCCACCTGTTGAATGAACACATGTACTCAAATCATCAAAATAATCAAATCCATGATAGTAGAGACACCTGAAGACTTAATTGACCAATTACAACTCATTTGATGTAGACAATTAAAGGGACAGTGTGTAGGAATTACTCACATCTAGCAGTGAAATTGTATGTTGCATTCAAACGAAATGTGCTCTCTAGCTCCTCACTTTTTCAAATGTGTGTTGCAACTACAGTAGCCGTTATGTACCAAGAAGTGATGACAACAATAGCCCAATAGCCCTAGTTTAACTACGTTACATGTTCTACTGTTATGCTGCCTATATATAATGAATTAACCAAGCAATGAAAAAAAAAGCTTGCAATTTAGACCGTAACATTGACTTACCCGTCGAAAAGAAAGCAGAAAACTTCAGCGTCCCTTTCAAAGTCTTTCTCCTTCATTAGCTCTTTCCACCTGGGTAAAGCTATCCCTTTATTGACCCTCGGTTTTTGAATTCACCGGTCACGTTTCCTTTTAAATTCAATTTTGGCATTTCTCCTGTGGCTCGGCATAAGTATGATCCTGAATTATGAAGTACCGTGCAGTGCAACCTTTCAAATTTACCGGGGCAGTGACACACATTACACCTCTCATTGTCCGCTTCAGCTGGTGTCAGTCACGTTACGAAACGCGTTGTGCAAACGTGTTGAGGTAGTCTAGTGCTTTTTGTCCCTCTCTGCTATTATAGTTTTTCAAGATGGAAGAACGACATGGAAGCCTCTGTGGAGTTGCCGGTCCCATGTAAATAAAGATAAGAAATTCTTTGCGTACGAGGATAAGTCTGATCATTGGGAGAGGTAATTGTACACCATTGAGGACATATTTATGAATAAAGACATTGATTTTAGTCAATAAAATACTTAAACTACACATTGTCCCTTTAAATATGATGGATGACAAATAACAAAACTCACTTACTATGATACAAAATCATTCAATTGACATGAGCAGCACACATTTTGAAGCAGGTCGATTGGTTTAATCCTCACCTTGTCTGACCGTGTAAGACGCACATTGTCTCTTTTAATAGTAAATCTGACAGGTCTTCTTCCTGCCACTGACAGCTCCACGTCCAGATTGAAGTTTTGTCTGTCCTTCACCTGCGTGCGATACTCTGCCACGGCCTGGAACACCATGATGGTCGCCTGGAAAGTGCAGAAAAGCATTCAAAGACAAGTTCTGCATTTGTTTATCACAGTCCGATGATGAGATATAGTGTACCTGTGTGGTGTCAGATCCACCATAATAAGACTGTTGTGAACGCAGCCAGTGCACTGCCTCTCCTGCTTTATCAAAGTCTTTGTCCTTCACAAGTGCCAGCACAGCATAGGCCGTCGCCTCAAGAGAGTGATGATGCTGTCCAGCGACAGTCCAGGACGTACCGGCTGATTCAAACACAAAACAGGAATAGAAACAGGACTGTGTTGCTGTTGTCTCTCTATTTGTTCCATTACTGTTATTTGACACCAACACGCAGCTATTATTACAAACACAAACTTACATAATTATTTCAGAACTTCCACTTGGGTTTGTTTTACTGTTGGATGTTGTATAAAGAAAAAAAAGCACTAGTTGTTGACATGTTGGTGTGACTGACCTTCTTCCTTAGTGGAATGTTTCATCAAGACGTCTTTATTGAGTTTATCAGCATTGGCCATGGCGTAGGACGTCATCGCAACAGCGTAAGGATTGGTCAGTTGTGGAAGTCGACCTTCCAAGAATGCAACAGCTTTCCTGATACTTTCATGCAGACTCTATAAAAGTGTGTGTAAGAGGTTCAAAGTTATTAGATCTGCATCCTACAACATACTGTATAATTGACCAACTCTTCACGGTTAATTTATGTTGCTGTATGATTTCACCCATCACAATTCTTTAGATTAACTTTGTCATAAGGGTCCATAAATGATACAGTCGAATGGACAGTAATGAAGTCATATATAAACATTTTGCTTGCATTGACTCTGTGGCCACATGCTCACAGACTGCAACGTTTGAATCATTTAACCCCGTTGGTATTTACCATTTTTTGACCAAAGTAAAATTAGCAACCAAATATGTTCTTGATCTTGAAAGATCTTGAAAGAGGTGTTTGGTTTATGCTTGGGAAGATGATTCAAAGTGTTGCCTTGTCCACTAATAATTATAAAAGTCACTTTATTATGGAGTCACTTTATGGATTTTAGAAAGCTTATTAATTCTATAAAATCAGTCCATTTATGAGTCAAGCTGTTGCAGGTTGTGATATTTTGGTCTAATTTCCAAAATATATTGCTTAATTATGTCTATGATACAATTGTTTTTATTTCCACTACTGAATTTTTGGTGCCTGTAAATGAATGAACTGTGTGTGCATTGAACAGAATTAACCACTAAAAGATGAAGTGACATCCAGGTTTAGCTGCGTTTACATTGCCATTGATTCAGGGGGAAATAAGAGTTTGAAGCACTAAACCTGCACATGGTGAACAGTGGCGGCTCTTCAGGAGAGGCAAGGGAGCCGCAGCTTACCCAAAATGTTGAGGTGGAGAAGGACGATTTAAAAGGACAATTTAATGTTAATAAAATGATCTGTTATTCATTTCATTTCAGATCTCAGAATGTGAATGTGATTCAAAAACACATTTGAAAGCAGTTAATAATATTTAAAAAATATTTTGGTAGAGGATCCAAGCACAATTACTGAGCTTCCTCTATTTTAGAAATCCACGAGCGGCCACTGGAGGAGAAACAAATGAACTTACAGGAACTGATCCAGCACAGATCTCTCTGCCCTCTTGCATCGCAATCACAACAACGGCCGTCAGACAGACATCAGCATCTCTGCCTCGTACATCACCCTGGAATAAAGCACACATAAACAGACTATATCACAAAACAATCATATTGTGTGTGTGCTTTAATCATTCAAAAACAATGTGAGGTAACGCTTGAATTTGCAGCCCGGAAAGTACTGTGTAAGTAAAACGAATTTACAGCGTTACTTTCAGTAATTATAGTTTACCTATAAAGTACATGCGTATAAGCTAAGGGGTCAATATATAAAGTTTTGGCAATAAAGGGGGTAACAACCAGGAGAATTAACACATCATTTATACTGTAATTATTTTAGAAATAAGGAGTACTTATTCTACTATTATGATACAACAATCTTACATTTGGGAGCAAATTAGCAAGAACTGTGTAGCTTTTTGTAATAATACACAGCAAAATCCCCAGTATTAAATTAACACTCCTCAGTGTACATATGTGTCCACACTAAGAGTGTTATAAGTAACACTGAAGAGTGTTAAAGTTAATGAGATAATTAAGTGATTAATTGAATGATGATTGAGCATTATTAAAGACACCTGATGTTAAAAAGCAGAATCTGTAGTTGGGCTCTTGACCCTTTAAGGGGCAGTATGTCATTTTTTTCAAAGCATAGCAAGTATACATATACCATAATATGTTTGCATATTTTTAGGAAACATCGTTTCTCTGAAAAACACTTTTACAGCCAGTTATTTTACTTTGAAATATGTGTTTCCAGGCTCGAATGTTTGTTTTATTTTGGTCTGTGATACTGCACTTCGACAACTTTCATTGTCCATTGCGCTCGTTCCTGTTGTGTGTGCTCAACCTGAAAACCTGTGTGAGTGCCATCCAGTCTGAAGAACAGGGGTTGGGAGAAACAACGATCTCCGATATATTTTTAATTGGACTACAGTACCTATTACTGACACTTAGCATGTTTCCTCAATATATGCAAACATATTATGGCATTTGTTATGCTTTAGCAGAGTGAAAAAGTTACACACAGCACCTTAAAGGGTAAAAAGCCCAAACACACACACTGATCATTAGGGGTGTGCATTGGCACTGCCCTCACAATTCAATTCGATTACGATTCATCAGCTAACGATTCGATTCAATTTGATTCTACGATGCATTGCAATGCATCAAAATTCTACTGCACACAACAAGGCAAATTTTTTCATCAGTCATGAGGCAATACAAGCAGTCATATATTGAACAACAGATTTTATTGGCTGCTATGTGTGTATTATCACTCTCCTGTATCTTTAAAATAAATGTCATTAAACAAAATAAAATTGAATGGTAGGCTACAGGGTATTGTATATGGCATTTTCAAACCTGAAAAAGAAAACATAAATCACTGCTTTCTAGGGCTGTAATCTCCAAGTCGATTGTTGGTCAATACGTTCTTGCTTGACCAAAATTCTGATTGGTCGATTTTTTGCCGCGTTCATTTCATCAGTTTTGCCGCGTTCATTTCATCAGTTTTGCCGCGTTCATTTCATCAGTTTTGCCGCATTCATTTCATTCGTTTTGCGCGTTCATTTCATCAGTTTTGCCGCGTTCATTTCATTCGTTTTGCGCGTTCGTTTCATCAGGTGGAAAGCACTAATTGCTAATGGGGGTGTTTTCAGAGCACCCCTGTTTCACAGGTAACAGTCTGTCTTCAGAACACCCCCCTTTTGTTTTCACTTCTTTTGGATTAGCCCAACCCACTGGAGAAGAGAGACAGATTGAAGAAAGTAGAAGGCTACTAGAAGGTTTGCTGAATATTATTTATTTAATTGAAAGACAGTTTAATTCATAGTCAGTCCTCTTCTACCATGTCAACAAAGACATCGGCAGTGTAGCAGCATTTTTTTTTTAGAAGACGGGAAAAAATGATTGGAGCCCAATGCGCAGTGCCACTGTTTGTATTAGTTTTGAGCCTATGCTTTATTTTTCAGTTATGCACTTTATTTAGGTTTTGCTCTTGATCTGGTTTGTTTAATAAATATTATTTTTTTATTCAAATGGACGTGCGTTTTGTGTTTAAAAGTAAAAGCTTTATGTTAGTCTATTCGTGTCTCAGCCGCGAAGCTGCGCTCCTGTGTTCAGCCTCGTCTTGTTTAGTTTTCCATTAACTTCGTAGAATCCGAAATGTGCCCAGATATCCGCTTTTCCAAGCTTTGGGTGCGTTTTTTAATTACCCGTCTATCGCGGTCATCTTCCTCCGCCTCAGCCGTCTTGATTGTTGTTGTTGTTATGCCCACGAAAGTAACTTTATTGTCACACTCAAGGCCAGAAAATAAACAGTGACATAATCGATTATGGCACTTTGCCGCATCGATGCTGAATCGTGCATATCCCGCATTGCGATGCATCGCCGAATCGATTATTGTTGACACCACTACTGATCATCATAATGGTGACTTGATAATAGTGATTTTCTCCTTCAGTGATTTAATAACGGTCAATCATCGCTCAATTACTTAATTAGCTCAATTCTGCTCCTGAAGGACCCCCAACACTGCACGTCTCCCTAATCAAACACATGATTCAACTCATCAGCTCATTAACCCATCCCACCAACCCCATTACAGCAATGTGATGTCAGGATTATATAGAACTTCTGTTTTTAATTTTTTTTCATAATAGAAGCCATTTCTTTTTACAGCATGAGTGCAATGGTGTTTATCAAATAAAATAAAGTATTTTGAAAACATTAGTACTTTAAACGTTTTGCTGTACATTATTACTTAGCCATCAAGAATCAGTGTATGTCTCTCAACAATGGTGACATCAATGAAATGCTTCATGCTGCAGTGCATGCTGATTACCACCAATCAAAACTCACCCATATCTCCCAGCATGCATTGCGGCATTAAGGCGAGACACGGCAAGCAAAAACATCAGGTTTTTTTCACTGGTCAATTTTGAAATTTTGGGCTATTTGTCTTCAATAACATGTCTTCTTTCAGACTTGTGCTGAAAAAAAGTCCCAAAATACACATTTAGGTCTTTATTTACTACACTTTGTTTATTTGCGTCTGTAGATTTCTCTGAAATTCAACAAAAGTTGGCGTTCTAAATCAACGCGCTGGTCCGCGATCTCTCTCTGCCTCCTTTTAATCACGAACACGTCTGGAAAGCTCTCTCTCTTCTGTACAATGCTGTCAGATCCAAATATGGCCATTTTCTTTTCATCAGTAACCAATCGTGAAAGTAAAATGGGCATTTAACCCTAAAAGCGAAATCTCATTGGCTGATGTCAATTTCTGACAACCTGATTGGTTCAGATGCATCACGTGACGCGCTCTGACATTTAGATGTGTGTTTTTTACTGTTTTTCTGCTCAGTTGAAGGCCATAAATGCTGTGTTTATAAGTTTTGATGTGATTTAGGTAGTTTGTATTGTTGTTGCTAATGATTTGATAAGATATTGTGTCAGTAGATAGTTGTTTCCACTAAAAAAGTATGATTTTTTACATTACAAATCTTTAAATGCCTTTTTCTCAAAAAGTCCGAAATCTCCTCTTCAGTAGCACCTATACACACCAAACTTTCCAGTCTTTTACCTATTATATTATGAAGACAATAACAGAGGGATTTGTAAATATTAAATATTTGTAAATAATAAATATTATTATTCCTAGCCTGATTTATGTAACATTTTATTCCAAAAAACATGGCGAAAACATTTTTTTTAAGGCCATTGACAGTATATTCTGATTTACAGGATAACAAAAGTAGATATCCATAAATCCCTCTGTAATTTGTTCCCATCTAATATGTGAACACAATGAAAAAAGAATGTTGAACCTGGCTTTCTCCAATTCTGAGATTTCGTTTTTAAAATATAGGCAAATTAGCGCATATTTAATTAGATAATGCCTAATTTGCATATTTAAACATTAAATTACAGAAAACTTGTAATACATTTTTTCTCATCTTAATGTATTTAAACAACTGGGAAAGTTTCATGGTGATATCTGCTAGTTAAAAATATTACCCTATTCACCTGTAGTGTCTCGCCTTAATAAATTATGCAACTGGATTTTTTGCAGCTTGTTTTATGCTCAGAGTTGATCTGATTATCTGGATATTTAGTTTGATTGAATAATATTAAATATTAAAACCACAAGTCCTATATAATCAAAGCATTAGACACCGAATAATATCAGGGATTCAGGCAATTGACCTCTCGCCGGCCCCTCCCCCAAAACGGCCATTGTCCGATCACACATCATAGCAACCGTTACTATGTGAGCAGATCCGACAAACATTGACTCCAAGCAAGATGGTGAAGCGGTGCGCCCACGGCGTTTGTAAATCGGATACTAGCATTAGTTATTAATGTTATTAGTCATGTTATTAGTATTCCCAGTCAACACTTTGATCTCACAGTGATCTCTCCATATGATCACAATGTGAGGTCACAGTGAGTTAAAAGTGTAACCGCACTGTGCACTCACTGTGTGCTCATATTATGGTCACAATATGAGCTCATCCCAGCTAAAAATGTTATTGGACGTGGACTCCAACATCACTCAGATGTCAAATTTTGGTTGAAAATTAAAATTGGGTTGACGTCTAAACATTTTTCTGATGGCAGGATCGAACTTTATTAAACAACTCCACAAATAGCATTACTAGCTTCACTTATTACAAAAAAAATAAAATTAAATTTGAGAAAATCTCAAATTGTAAGCCACAATTATGGAGATCAGTGTTTGCTTTAGTTGGGCTCTTGACCCTTATATTATTAACTTTAGATTTTGCTTGTCTGCTGATACTGATTAATAACAGTCAGACGGACAAAGAGAAATTGTGATCTGATGGTCTCGGTTATGTATTGGCATAATCATATTGTGATCTGAAATGATCCAAATATATTTAGATAGTTTGGTTTAACATGTTAATACGGCAGCTCTATGTTTCTAAATAATATGATTTTCTGTATTTTTAATATAATCCAATTATAGTTGTTCTGATCAAAAACACAGACATCAATAATCAGCCTGTGAATCTCAACAATGGTGACAATAATAAAGCATGTTGCAGTGGCTGCCACCAATCAACTCATTATTGGCTCCCATCATGCATTGCGGAATTAATAAATTATGATCTGATTTGTCGAAGTAATTTCCTTTTCCTAATTGAATATTTTGCTCATCACCATTGTTGAGATGCATAGACTGAATCTCCATGTCTGTGTGTGCCTAAAATGAAGTGTTTTTTTTTTTCAAAACAACTTTAAAATAAATTATTTCATAATTGATTATCAAAAATTCTGGATATTTATGAAATAAGGGTTCAGTGATCAAGTTCAATTTATGATTGTCATAACATAACCAATAGATCACTCTTTTTCTTTGTTCATCTGTCTGTTATAATAACAGCAGGCACACAATATCTAAAGTAAATAGTATAAGGGTCAAGAGCCCAACTAAAGCAAACACTGACCTCCATAATGGTGACTTACAATTTGTGATTTTCTCCTTCTGTGATTCTGCTTGTTATCATCAGGTGTTCATCACTGATGCTCAATCATCACTCAATTAATAACTTAATTATCTCATTAACTTTAACACTCTTGAGTGTTCATTAAACACTCATATTTTAACACTTTACACTCTTGAGTGTGGACTCATATAAACTCCCAGGAGTGTTAATTTAACACCAGAGTTTTTGTCTGTGTATATACTTCACATTTTCTCTTTCTTTAACAAACACAACAGCCAGAGAAAAACTGACATCAAATATTCAAGGCCAAAGAGCCCAACTAAAGCAAACACCTCCATAATGGTGACTAAACCAAACAACTACTTTCAAACCAACTTCGACATCTAAACCGCTTTTAAGAGGATCAGTCCTGTGTCTGCTGGGAAACTTCCCACTAAACCCTTATAATAATGTTAGGGGATAATGTTCTATCAATGTAATCACTAAACATTTTTAAAATGTTTTTAGAGACTGTTATCCTACTTTTTAGGAGAACATTCTGGTAACAAAAATAAAATTAGCTACAGAAACCATAACATAATATAATGCTCTCAAAACATTCATAGAACAATAACATTTCTAGCTGGGATGAGCTCATATTGCGGCCATGAGCACACAGTGAGTGCGCTGTGAGGTTACACTTTTAGCTCACTGTGAACTCACATTGCTCACGTTGTGACCACATGATGAGATCACTGTGAGATCACCGTGTTGACTGGGTTAGCTGTTTTCAGAATCAGAATGTGTTATATCCATTGATTAACATAATTCACAACTAGGAAATAGCTTTGGCTTAGTTAAAGGTGCATAACAGATAGTATAAAAAAAAATAATGGATATCTGAATGCCTTATATTTTGTTTTATCTATTTAATTTTATTATATTATCTGTTATGGACCTTTTAAGCCAAAGCAATTTCCTATTTGTGAATTCTGTTCATCAACAATGGAAATAAAACATTCTGATTCTGATTCTCAAAACGGCTATTCTCAAAACAACAGAGAAATGTTAGTTAGCTTTGAATGGCTTTGACGCACATGTAGGTTTAGCTAGCTAACATACCCTTGTATTTTAACAAAATAGCTACTCGCAATAGACAATACTAGACCATAACATATGAAAGAGAACTTAACCGGCAGTGCAAGAGCATGACTGGTCCACAAGGCTGTGCTGGTTGCATTTGAGGTACAGGTCATGGGGTTTCTCAGATTTCGTTTGAGATCGCATTAGCCTCGATAATAATTGTGTCTCTTTCATTGCATATTTTTATATTTTGAATATATCCCTCCACTGCATACTGTAACCCATTTTGCCTCGATCTAGAGGATATCGCGGAGGTATTGCTCCAAAAAAGGTCACTGACACTGTGACACCTCTATATTAAGGCTAAGAGAAATACACATACTTTATTTTACAAATGTGAAGGAGGATAAAATATGGTAAAATAAGTATGGGTATGATTCAATTGGTTTCAGGCCTCTAGTTCTCTATCTTTTGGATGTGGGACTTTTATGTTTGGTGCAGAAACATCCTGTAGTTGGCTAAATGGACTTTTATTTTGACAGGAGAGCTCCTTGGAGGAAGGAAGGCCTTGTTTAGAGAAAAGGCCAAAACCAGGAGTGGGGAAGGGGCATGGATGTTAGGTGAACCTGTTTGAACTAAGCAGACTGGTATATGTTTAGCTTTCTCCTTTGAAATCGTTCATGGATTAATTACCCATCGAGGTTCAAGAGAAGCCTTGGTTTTTTTTGCTATTTTCATCACTTTTGAAGGATTATAACCATTGTTTCTGGACAATTTTTAATAACTTTTTGGGCTCAAGGATTAAGGATCCACGCATAAGGACAATACTTCTCAGACATGGACTATTTGATCAAGAATTATTGGATAAGTGTTAATTTTTCTGATTTGACTATTGAGTTGTCAATATACTTTGTTGGTCAACCTGTTTAGGCCTATCTTTGTCTGATTTCAAGCAGTCACCACCTCCACCTCTCACGGTGCAGCAGAACAGGAAGAGGATTCTGAGTCGATCCCCGATACCCCCGATCCGGAAGGTGCAGGGGGCCGTGATAAAGATAAAAACAAGATCACAGCTAAAACAAGAAAAGCACCGCTTCACGGCAGAGGTAGCAGGGGCTGAAGGGCCGATGATAGTCTTCAGACCCTGGATAGTGACTGATATGAAAGAAGCCATGGCCCATTTGTCGAATCAAGATGACACGGGTGAAGTTTTCAACTGAGCTGGTCACCTTTTGTAAAGAATTCAGCCCCACCACGCAAGAACTGAAACGGCTGCTAGCCGTACTGGGGACCACAAACTGGCACAAGGTGAGTGGAAGAATACAGGGACCAGAACGACGGCGGATACACAGAGATTGGGCAGATGAAACCAACACTCTGTATCGAGTGGCTGTGGAGGTTATTGCTTCCAGCTTGAAATACATGTTTAAATAATTCTGAATGATTTTCTCTTGCTCCTCCGAGGAAAAATATATCGCTCTCACTCTATCCATATCGAACGCGATTGGTTGTTCGGTGCCAACGTCACTTTGGTATGTGCACTCGCTCCTGGAGTAATCATAGCTTAAGATCAAAGAGTTTACAGAGTAAGTTGAGGAGCCAAAGGGCCAAATGAAATGAAATGAAATCAGGTGTGTTTGATTAGGGAGACAAAGAAAACGTGCAGTGTTGGGGGTCCTTCCGGAGCAGGGTTGGGAAACACTGCACTACATGATGACTATCATCACTAAAAATAACTAACATCATCTGATCTGATCTTGCTTTATTTAACAGACAGTAACTGTGTACACTGTAAAATAATTCTGTAAAAAAACGGCCAAATTTTACAGTAAAAATACAGTTTTTCATTAAAACAGTAATATGCCGTAAAAAAATGCCTTCTGGGTGATATTTGTCGTTTTCGAGAAACTAGCCTACAGGAATATACTGTGAATTAACAGCGCTCAAAGTCGACACTAAGAGGCTGTGTTCCAAAATCACACCCTATACCCTCATTCACTATTGCCTAGTTCACTAATACAGTCTACTTGACTGAGTGAATAATTTCATTGTTAATTCAGTTAATTTTCAAAGTTAATTGAGACACTGAGGAACACCTGCTGTTAACTATCAGAATCACTCCTCTATCAGAACAAGAGGAACAGAAAAATCTTAGCAAAAGATCTTAGCAGAGGAGGATTAAACAACTACACAAAAAGCATTACCAGGTTCACTTATTACTAACCTGACTTTATTTACATCTACAGAAGGACTAATTGAAAGGCGGCAGAGGTTTATTGTCATTTTATTTTCATTTGATGTTACCATGATGGTGATCAGTGTTTGCTTTAGTTGGGCTCTTGACCTTTCAACATTAGTATTTCTTTGGCTGCGGTAGCTGTGTCTTTAAAAATACATTTGCTATGGCGAAAAAGCTGAAAGAATACAGTATCATATGACTATGGCTGTTTGATAATGGTCTCAATCATCATATAGTGGCCCAATTCACTGATCTCATTTGTTGTCTAATAATATTATTGATGTTTTATATTTTTGATTTTGGTGTTATTGTGATTTTACAGAATTATATTTTTCTGAAATTTGCCATTTAGAAAATATGACGGATTTTAAAAAGTTTATACTAAGAACATTTCTG
Source organism: Phoxinus dragarum (assembly GCA_033366665.1). Taxonomy (NCBI): domain Eukaryota; kingdom Metazoa; phylum Chordata; class Actinopteri; order Cypriniformes; family Leuciscidae; genus Phoxinus; species Phoxinus dragarum. Next base: position 19,574 of record JARPMJ010001607.1, on the reverse strand, counting down.
AATTTTCAGATCAGCTAGACACACACACAGACATCAAGAATCGGAGTATGAATCTCAACAATGGTGACAATCAGAAGTTTTATGCTGCAATGCATGTTGGGTACCAGCATAGAACAAAAAAATCAGCCACCACTCCCAGCATGCATTGCAGCATGAATAAATTATGCAGCTGAATTGTCTGGTTATTTTCTTTAATTTGTACTTTTTGCTTTTATTTTTGCTGTTGGTTTTGTATTGACTTTTATTGGCGTATTCTGTGATGTTCAGATTTTATGTTATCTTTTTTGTTGAATGTCACCATTGTTGAGATTCATTGGCTGATTCTTGATGTCTGTGTTTGACGGAAACCATAGTTCAAAATTTTTTTATGAATTATGAGTTTAAAAATCCTTCACAAGCGATTGCATAGCACTGCTTGGTCTTTTGCGTTAGTTTCACAGTGTAGTAATATTAAATTAAACTGCACTGTAAAAAAAAATCCCGTATTTTTTACGGAATAATGCTGGCAACTTTGGTTGCCAGAACAATTCTGTAAAAAATACATTAAAACTGTAATCACCTTTACGGAGCAGCATGTAAGTTTTACATTTTAAACTGGTATATTTAACAATGGATTTCAGCAATATTGCCATAAAGTTATTGAACAAATTCCTTCAGTAAGAATTGAAGACACCTGATGTTAACAAGCAGAATCACTGAAGGAGAAAACCATAATTAAAGTCACCATTATGGAGATCGGTGTGTGTTTTAGTTGGCCTCTTTACCCTTAAATTATTAACATTAAATTTAGTTTGGCTGCTGTACGTGAGTTATAACAGCAGATGATGAACAAAGAGAAAAGGTGATCTGATGGTGTTGGTTGTGTTTTAACATAATCATTATTTCACAATCATTTGACCTGAATCACTGAACTCAAATAGAGTCCAATTCATGAGTTAGGTTACTTTATTATCTATAGTAGTACCGTCATTGAACACCATAATACTATTAACTTTTACAATGTAATCAAAATAATTTCAAAAAAGTTTCTCTTGTTCAAAAAAGAGACACAGACATCAATAATCAGCCTGTGTATCTCAACAATGGTGACATTTATAAAGCATGTTGCAGTGCATTCTGGGTTTTACCAATCAAAACTCATTCATGGCTCCCATCATGCATTGCTGCATGAATAAATAATGAACTTATGATCAGAGGTGATCTGTTTGTCACCATTGCTGAGATTCATACGCTAAATCTAGATATGTCTGTGTTCCCAAAACATGGGAAAAGGCTAAACATATTATGCAGCTAAAATTAATAAAATAAACCTAACTCATATGAGTTCAGTGATTCAGGTTAAATGATTGTGAAATAATGATTATGTTAAAACACAATCAACACCATCAGATCATCTTTTGTTCATCTGGCTGTTATAACTCATGTACAGTAGCCTAACAAAACTTAATGTTAATAATTTAAGGGTAAAGAGCCCAACTAAAACACACACTGATCTCCATAATGGTGACTTTAATTATGGTTTTCTCCTTCAGTGATTCTGCTTGTTAACATCAGGCGTCTTCAATTCTTACTGAAGGAATTTGTTCAATAACTTTATGGCCATGTCAATATTGCTGAAATCCATTGTTAAATATACCAGTTTAAAATGTGAAACTTACATGCTGCTCCGTAAAGGTGATTACAGTTTTAATGTATTTTTTACAGAATTGTTCTGGCAACCAAAGTTGCCAGCATTATTCCGTAAAAAATACGGGATTTTTTCTACAGTGTGTGTTAAACACATTTTTGATAAGTAATTAGAAACTGATTGAGATCAGAGAAACAAACATTATGTGATGACGTAATATTCAGAACATAACCAGCAACACCTGATCTCAGTTTTGTTGGCTTTGCTTCTGCCACAACAAATTTGTTTTTATACATACACAGTTAAAGCAGCCAAATAAAAACTAATGTTAAAGTCAAGGGTCAGAAGCCCAAAAAAAGCAAACACTGATCTCCATAATGGTAATGTCAAATGAAACAAAACAACATCTAAACCTCTGTTAATTTTCAATAGGAATTTCAGTAGACAAAAAAATTAAGTCAATCTGGTTAATAATAAGTGAAGCTGGTAATGCTATTTTTTAGAGTTGTTTAATCGTTCTCTGCTGAGATCTTCAGAGATTTCATGTCTTCTGTGGCTGAAGTAAGTTGTAGTTCTTGTGTTTCACTTTTTTATCTTCTTGTTGTTTCTCTGTCCTTGTCAGGTGTTCATCACTAATGCTCAATAATCAGTTAATTAATCACTGAATTATATAATTAACTTCAACACTGCTTCAGTGTTACTCCAACACCCTGTAGTGTGGACATACAAGTGTTCATTTAAAACTGAAGATTTTGCAGTGGGGTTTAAAGGGTTAAATGTGTCAAATAAAAAAAAACAGAGTGAAGTGTAATTTAACGGTAATCAACTGTAAATTAAAATAATAAAATAGTACAAAAATAGTACAAATAAAACTGTAGAAAAACAGCATTTTACTGGCAACCCAGCTGCCAGTAGATTACCGTAAAATCAAGGAAAAAACAGCAATATTCTGTAAAATGTAACAGTCAGGTTTACTAAACAAAATAAGTTAATTTTACTGAAATATTAGTAAAAGTTCATAGAAAAAAGTTTTGCGAAGTCAATAACTGATAAAGAGAGTAAATATTAAACTGAAGTGTTTTATGTGTTTTGCACAAGATGATACAGGAGAGATCTTTTAGTTTAATTAATGAGTTTTGTGGGGGTCACCATTGTGCTGGAGAGTAGAGCCTGTGCTTTCAGTCAAAGATGAGCAGAGAATACTGATGTTATGCTGCCCGTTGCTTTATTTAAACGCAGGAACTGTGTAGTTGCTGATGCAGTGACAATCTCGTTGCTAAATACTTTAGCACCATACATGTGTGCTACTGTTCGCTAAATGCTAACTTGCAAAGATTTTAGTTAATGTCATGTTTTTAATTCATTCACGATTACACATTAGATGTTTGCAGTATTATATTAAGAGATATTCAATTTCAGTGGACTCGAATGAAGTTCACAATACTATCAGTTTAAATACTCGTTTTTAAACTTGAACTGTTTGAAGCAATCGGTTTCCCAAATGATACAAGTTACCTGTCCATTGTATTTTTACAGTAACATGCTGTAAAAAAGGAGAGCTGTATAATAACGGTAGAGGCCTGTAAATTAACAGTACTTTTGCTGGCAACCACAGCTGCCAGTAGATTACTGTTATTTTACAGCGCAATTTTTTACAGTAGTTGCAGATGCAGTGGCGTATAGTCACAGTAAATCATACATGTAGTTCACTGCAAGAGATTCACTTTTTACAGTGTTGTTTGTTAGCAAAAATGTATGTTAAGAAGCACATTTCTGTTAAGAAGTTTAATGAAAATTTCTGTAAAAGACTTTTGCACTTTATTTCAATCAGGATATTTTATGGATTTTGTTTGGCAGCCATTGCTGACAGTCATTAGCAGTGTTTCCATTACCCTTCAAATTGCGCAAATTGAAAATATGCTTAATGGAAACACCTAATTTTCGCAAAAACCTTTAGTTTTTTCGGGCAATTCGAAAATATATATATTTTGCAAAACTGCAATAGAAACAGTTTTTACGCATTTACAGTCTACCTGATGTAATGACATGGAGTGTTTGGACAGAAGACGAGACAGAGTGTTCTTTATTAAATTCATAAAAGACAAAAGAATTACAGAATACTGGATTCTAAAACCTCAAAGAAATGCCACAACCAAGACCTCGATGCAGAAATGAGGGAGAAACGCCCAAATAAAAAAAATAAGAAAAATGACGCTTTAGTCGCATAACAATTGGTTTAATGGAAACGCCGCCATTCGCAATAGTTTTATCGACATTGCGCAAATCTGTAATGGAAACGCACCTATTGACCGTTTTTTGTACAATTTTACTTTTTTACAGTGTTAGTTCACTATAGTGAGTATTTAATGTGTTTACTACTGACAACCCACAGATAAATAAATACCTGGTTCTGGATTATTTTGATAATTCTTTTCTGGACACAGGTGAACACAAACCGGCCACATTCAACTTACCACCATCTCTCCATGAATTACAGGTGAATCCTCTTTAAAGGGAGCCGTCTGCCAGTTGTTTGTGGAGAACCAGCCACTTGAGGGCGCTGCAGATCACATGTTCCTCTAATAACAATTAAGTTACTGGCCATGGCGAAGACTTTAGCCACATATGCAGTCAGCCTTTGAGCAGACAAACAGAAAGATATAAATGCATCAAATTAAAAAACAAAGTAATAATTATTTTTTTACAATAAAAAAAAAAAGTTCAATAAAATATGTAAGACAAGAGAATCAGGCATGCAATGAAACAAAAATGACTTTACCATGTACTGGCCGGCATGGATACAAAGACAGCGTAGGATCCATCCGATTTACGGTTAGCTCAACTGCTGCCGATAACCTTAAGACAAACAACATTTTTCATGAGAACATCTTTGAGAGTGCTTTTTGGTTTTTATTTCATTTTCTTCAGGGGTGAATTCAGGTTGATTGGGGACACTTTTCCTAGTCATCTTAATGGCAAAATGTGTCCCAGTCAACCTGAATTGACCTTATATTTGTCCTGCCTGACCTGTGTTGATATTGTTTAATGGCTTCACTACGGGCGGTTCATGCCAACAGTGTCCCACTGATTGGTTCTGTCCAGATAATGAGTGGCTATGACAGGTAGAGTCATGTAGATCATGTTCTGCTCTCCACTACCACGGGGCTGGATAATAAAGCGACCCATGAAGTCTCCACTGATGGCCTGCTCGACTGTCTGACAGAGATCCCTTCACCTGGAAGGAGGGTGAGAATTTAGTTTTTATTATCTTTGACAGGATGTAATATTTAGTATTTAACATTTTGACACTATTTGGATCTGCACCGTTGAAAATTATTTAAGTTTAACGCAGGATGCACAGCGTTTTTTGAGCATTTTCCCAAAATAAAATAAAAATGTTTTAATTCTATCTTCATGCATTCTTTTTTCATCAACATTTGAATGTGGGTAAGTTTCATAAAACAAAGCCATATTTTGAGCAAAAAGCTAAGACTAAATTCTGATTGGATTCAGTACAATGATCTAAACACAGATGGAGAAGATCGAGTCCCATCAACAGCCCTAAAGCTTCACAGTCCTGTTGCTCACCCTGGGTTGATTTCATTCAGTAACATTAGGCAGTTTTGATTAATTTGCTGTTTCATGTTGATGATCATATTATTTTAAAATATGCATATGAAATGAGATTGCATGTTTCTGCATCTTTCTCGCATGTGCTTTAATCAGGATATTCAGTACTCTTTCAGAGGATGTGTAATAGCGCCCCCTACCATATAACAGTGAAAACACTGAAAACTGGAAAAATTCCACCAGTATGTATTGCTATATGGGAAACTGCTGCTGCATTTCACACACACACATATCATGTGAAGATCACACGCATACAGAATCTTTCTGTAGTGCAGTGATATATTGTAAACTCTGTTCGGTGATTTATCAATAGAATAGCTTAGAAACTGAAAAGTTTTCCACAGCTTCACTATTATGCATTATTAATATGTAATCTTTACTGTAATACTTTATCTATATCTGAATTAGAACAAGCAGAAATCCGTGATAAACTTAATGACCCCAAAAGACAAAAGAACTGATCAAAAATAAGCTGTTATGTAGGAGCGCTGAGTCTGCCATAGCTGATTTGTTCATCAATAACGTCATCAGCGAGCTGGTCGACTCGACTTTCATCACATAAATGTCGACTTAAAAAAAAAAAGTAGTTCAACCCCTATTACAAACCAGTACCAGCTTTAAAGCTACAATGTGTACATTTTGTCCGTCGCTAACCTCTTACAGTAAAGGCGCAGGTTGAAGATGCAAAATTCTATTGGAATTATGGAACTTGTCGTCAAGCTGATGGATCTAATAATGTTTATGGATGAGCGAGGTCTGCACTGAGAGAGAGAGAGCTGGGAGACGAGCGGTGATCAAGTGCATAATGACAAACACCTGTGTCTCGTTGAAGTAATTAGCGCAGAGAGATCGCATAAAGCCATTGAGGAATGGTGGCTGTGGGGGAGAAGACCTGAGCGAAAGAGAGTATTGTTGCAGCTGTAGCTAATCGACGTTTAACAACAAATTATTGTATTGCAAATGTTTAATCGCAGAAGAAAAAGAAGACGTCGTTGAAACAAACAGTGCAGTGGTCACTTTAAAAATGGCGGTATAGCAGGTAGGGGGAAACCGGAAAAGCTACACTCCGTAAATTATGTATAATCTGACCATCACAGCCCTTGCGGTCTGCGTCGCCTTGACGCGTAGTTTACAATTTTTTGGAGGTGCACGTCGAGCTACGGCGGAGGGGGTCGGAGGAGGGGTTCGCGGAGACGCAGAGGGGGTCTGCGGGGGGTACGCTGTTGATTCGACGCAGAAGCATAAAACAGGCTTAAGGGGGGGCGTCTCTGTCAAGTCAAAGTTTGTCACGGACGTGGAGCTCTTGGCATCTCGAAAATGCCACGTTGATATTGATTCTCGTTTTAGTTTTCCTTTTTTCCCCCAAAGTCTGCTTGCCATGGTCCATAATGTTTTGAACGAAACAACAACATCGTGCAGCTAGACGTTACGCACTATGCAGTTGTCCACGTCTGTCGCCATGGTTACTATGGGAGTACCAGGGATAACGCTGATATTACGTCAGTGACAGGCGACAAGGTGAACAGGTTTTCCGAGACGGCAATTATTTAAAATTGGAATTTCTCTGAAATGAAAAATCTTTGGGAAGTTTTGGATATTGTAAGTAACAACTGCAGATATTATATCACATTGTGCAAGTGATTCTTGGATATTTGATTACACAATTATTACATATTGTACCTTTAAGTACTGTGGAACAATCTTCATACAAGTATACAAAAACTCCCGGAGGAGTAGATGGATGTTACACATTCGTGAAATTTTTTTTTTTCTTACCAGTAATTGTGACGTAGGTGTAAGCAGGAGTGTCTGGAACCCGATCAGCTGGTATTTCAGCTCTAAAAATTATAGGTTTCTCCCCTGTTCCATTTGGGATGAAGAACAGAGACAAAAGAGGAAGATGGAGGAAGAGTAATGAGTTGGTAAAATTTTGTGTGCTTTTGGGAGTAGGAGTAGCTGATATTCAGAAACTTTTTTTTTTTTCATATTTGGCTGAAAGTAATTCAATGTGTGTAATGTTGTATAATGGAAGTATAACCAGAGGTGGGCTATCAGGGCCATCAGGGCCTTCCTGCTGCTATATAAAATATAGGTTTTTTTCATTTTTATGATTATATTTCCAGAAAGAATATGATTCTTTTTTGTGAGGCTGAGCTGGATTTTCCATATGGTCATCTAAACGCATCACAGCTCCGTGGACCAGCACTAGTATAGCTAGCCTTCCGTTGAAGCTGCCATTTCCCATTTGATCAGAACTTTGACTGACGTCTATCATTAGCCAATAAAATTGATGCACAGTGGACAGAACGCCGCAGGGGGCCAGCGATGTGTCGGTGCTAGCCCCCGCTGATGTCATCAACCGTCTCAATAAGAACTTCTGTAGACGTCTGACAGAAATAAAGTCAGTCTGGTTAGTAATAAGTGAAGCTGGTAATGCTGTTTGTGTGGAGTTGGTTAATCCTCCTCTGCTGAGATCTTCACAGATTTAATGTCTTCTTTTATCTTGATTTCATCTAGAGGCTGTGGCTGAAGTCAGTTGTAGTTCTTGTGTTTCTGCTCGTCTCTTTTATCTGTTCTCTTCTTTCCTTCAGTGATTCTGCTTGTTAACAGGCTTATTAAGGCTGAGATGACTCCATATTTAATATACGCAGGTTTTGTGGTTCAGATAAGGTCCAGTTCTGGGTTTAATTTATTTGCTCTTGGCTGACATGTGGCATTGCTATGGTCTGCTTGTGGCCCAGATCTGGCAAACAGGAGTGGCCCATCCAAGGGCCGTCATTTCCAACGCTGCATGTGGGCCAGATCCGCATTCCACAAGTGCCAGATGTGGGCCGGATCTGGGCCTAAACAGTGTTGCTATGGGAGCATGACAAACGTTCAGGGAAAGAGTATAACACAGTAATGTAATTGTATGGTTCACAGTAAAATCTCACCACCCTTAACAGGATTGAGCTCTACGTTTGGTCTCTGTAATGGCATCAGCACACCCTCAGACTGAAGGAGAGAAAGAGAGAGAGTTTATCTATTCAAATATGACAAACATCTAATGATTATTATATTAATGAATGGACCCAAATGAAAATTGACAGAAATGCCATCAGACGTACCACCACCTTCAGGGTCTTTCTCACTCCATCATGTGGACAGAATCATATGCTGAAGCTTTCACCTCAATCATGTGATTTCCCAGAGTCATGGGAATAATCACATATGAAACCGCTATGCTGGAGTCTTTGTCAACGTTTACTGTTGTTCTGTATTTTCTTTTCTTACTGGCAGAGCTGCAACCATTTTCTGTCTCCATAAACTCCACACGCACCGTTGAAAACAGGAGAGCGAGACACAAATCTCTTCAATATCTAGAGGAAACTTCCTCCAAAGTAAATGTATTTCAAATTAATATGAAATGTGTAATGACAGAAGATATTTCTGATATGTCTATGATTTGACTCCAGTAGAATAAAGTTATGATGAACATGGTTTTAATGGTATAACATAAATCTTAAAGTATTTTTTTTTTATCTCATCAGATCTACCTTCTGCTTCTTTGGTGTATAGTTGTGAATGATGGCCTTGATATCCCAGTTGTTCACCGCGCACAGCTGAATAAGGGATCTTGAGGTCAATGAATAAGCTCTTAAACACAATCATCTCCTCAGGTTCTGCCACACAGATGCCTTTGAGGAGGAACACAGAAGGACAGAAGGGTTTAAAGCAGCTAGCTTCTGTATGATAATGATGTTTTTCAGATCATGTATCATCCCAGCTAACAGACTTTTGTTATAAGAACGTTCTCCAAACATTCAGTGTTGGTTCCGGGAATGTGGAAATGTCCAGTTTTCATGATGTTAGAGGAACGTGTTTTTAAAAGGTACACAGCAAAAACTCCAGTGTTAAATTTACTCTCCTGTGAGTTTATTTGGCTCCAGCCTCAAGAGTGTGAAGTGTTAAAATATGAGTGCTAAATTAACACTCAAGAGTGTAAAAGTTAATGAGATAATTATGTGATTAATTGAGTGACGATTGAGCATTATTGAAGACACCTGATGTTAACAAGCAGAATCACTGAAGAAAAAAATCTAATTTTAAGTCCAGTCCCTTACATATTTAAACTTTAGATTTTGGTTTTTTTGCTGTTTTAATTGAGTTATAAAAGACAGATGGACAAAAAGAAAAGGTGATCAGGTGTTGGTGGTCATGTCTTAACATAATCATTATTTGACATGAATCACTGAACTTATTTTAGAGCCTAATCTCTGGTTTTAAATTAATATAATTGATTATAGCATCACAGTGACGATATACATAATATATATACATTAAAAGGATTTCTTACAAAATGGTTCTGATAAAGTAACAAAAAAGTATTTAATTTAGGCATGCACAGACATCAATAATTAGTGTATGAATCTCAACAATGGTGACAAAAAGAATATTCAATTAGGAAATGAAAATTACTAAGACAATTCAGATCATAATTAATTCATACAGCACTGCATGATGGGAGCCATGGATTGAGTTTTGATTGGTGGTACACAGAATGCACAAGCTTTATTATTGTCACCATTGTTGAGATTCACAGGCTGATTGTTGATGTCAAGTGTGTTTAAATAAATAACAGGTTCTAAGTGTTTTTTTTTATCAGAACCACTATTTGTTATAAACATATTTTTGATTACGCTGAAAACGCTATGGTATAGAATCAGAGGGCTGCTGTAATCAAACTAACACAAACAAAAGTTTAGTGACTCAAGTCAAATGATGATTATTTTCAACCGTACATCACCTGATCACATTATCTTTTTGTTTATCTAGCTGTCATAACTCATACAGCAGCCAAATAAAATCTAAAGTTAATAGTTTAAGGGTCAAGAGCCCAACTAAAGCAAAACACTGATCTCCATAATGGTGACTTAAATTAGATTTTCTCCTTTGGTGATTCTGCTTGTTAACATCAGGTGTCTTTTTTTTTTTATTGCATTGCTAAGAACATACAGAATCAATACCAGGGGTAAATGTAATTGAGAGTACAGTTATATGTTGTACCCTTAAAAAGGGAAAAAGTAGCAGGAGAAGGTTTAAGAAACACACACACGCAGCTCTTTCCTTCACTCGTCTGTATTTGAATGCTAATGTATACAAGAAAACATACATTTCAACATTTGTGCACTCATCAGGACAACAGTCACAACCTTTTTAATGCTTTCTAAATTATCTTTTTAACTAAATTACCATATGAAATGAGAATGGTTTTAAACAAAGTTATCAAAATACATTTTAATACTCCTTTTTAAATAATTTCTCAAGTAACACTAAAATTAATTGTACTTTTAACAGTATTCAGCAGTATTCAGTATCTCAACATCACATGAAATCACCCTTATAGTGATAAATACACAAACTTTACAGCAGAAATATGTGTACGTAGTAGTAACTAGCTTAAAAACAAATGACACAGTAAACACTCGTATATGTCGAGATTTGGTCACGACGGAACCACGAGGTCCCCAGCTGCTAGCATAAAGTTACATAGCTTCACAGTTAGCATGAAACTCTTTAAACAATGCAAAACCGTCTATTTTACTCATATAAAACCATAATACCATAACGAAATGTATTATAAACATGTGTTAATATCTACATTGTTTTGTGAGTGGTAAGTACCTTAAAAAGGGAAAAAGTAGCGGGAGGAAGGTTTAAGAAACACACACACGCAGCTCTTTCCTTCACTCGTCTGTATTGAATGAGGAAGAGAAGCGCTGCGCGCGATCCCCCTACGGAACATAGACAGTATATAAACTGGACACAGCGACCCCATAGGTTTCAACGGAGAGAAATTAAATCAATTAGAAGCACTTACTTCCTGATCGCAAGACGAACTGCGCAGGCTCAAACTGAGCTTGACGACGTAGATGTGACGGTGGAGCAACCTGTAGGTCTTCTAGTAGCTGTGCCGAGAGAAATCTGAATCATTCCCTCCGAATCTCTCAGAGACGGAGAGCGTGAGCATTAGCTGTCCATGAGCTAGCAGCAGGAGCAACTTTATCACTCTCTATGGGCTTCTCCCTTGACTTTATGCCTCCACGTCCTCTCCCGATTGCTTGCGAGCTTCGACTTGTGCGACAGAGTCGTATGACGTATGACGCTATGTATGACGCAATCGTTAGCCTATTTTTACAAAAACTGCTTCTACGGGGCCATAACGTAAGATACAATGTAATGGAGCCTTTTATACATTTTCGTGTTTCTTTAGAAATAAACAATGGACAAACGGTGTCTTTAAACGCCTCAGATGTAAAGTTATTCGCTGTCAAAGTGACGCCAAAATGAATGGGAGTCAATGGAATGCTAACAGCAGGTGGGGGTCCGCTAGCCAATGGCGGCGCCCGGGGGATGCTTCAATGGGCCTTTCTCAATCTGTGTTCTTGTCTGTACTTGTGTTCTTGTGTTCTTGTGAAACGTCATCTTTTGTGGCCCAAGTACTGTCCCAATACACAAGTTTGCATTATGGCAAGAACGGTTAAAAATCCCGGAAGTGTTCTTGACACGTCCATTTTACCGAGGATGCATCGGTTGGTAACTTGTGTGAATTTGACGGCAGAAATATCCCAGCATTCATTTCGGATTTCGAGAGGAAGGAGAGGCAGGTTAATACAGAGAGTCGTTTTTCTACAATTTCGTACGCTATTTCATCACTAAATTCACTTCTGAGGACATTTGATGCGAGAAATCAACTGTGTAGATTTTAATATTGGCATTTTTTACGAAAAATTTATGCCAAATCGAAAATGTGCTCAAACGTTTTCGGAAATGAGAATCTCCATAAGCAGCTGCGGGGTGTTAAGTTAGCTTGCGAGCCCCCACAGTCAAGAGAACCATTGCCTATTTTACCGGCGTTTTTTCCCGCCGTTGGCTAGTGATGTATACAAACAAACAACAGAAGCAGAATGAAAGGAGACAGGCGTTGCTTTATTGTTATGAATATACATAATATAGTGTACAGTTGTAGAGTAATCCCTTGAGCTGAGGGTAGGCTTGGCGCGATAAAGCCTGGCTGTTATCGTCAATAATTCTTGTTATGTTTGGGTACTGCAGACGGCGTTTTGTGCGGGGGGTATTTATTGCGCAATACCCGCAAGAACACATCGTCTCAAACTGTCAGCAGCGTTCTGTGTGCTCGTCACCTTGTGAGTTAATTCTTCCTAGAACAACTAGCAAGAGCGTTCTCCCCAAGAACACAAGAACGTTCTTTGCATTCTTGGTTTTGAGAAACACCCGATGTCTTCCGAAACACTGCCCCCCTGCTACGGAAGCTCGAGGCATTACCAACACATCGACGAATAATCAACCCATAGAAGGATCAGCATTATCTGCAATCCACTTCTCAATATTACTCGTCTAGTTTTTAACAGTGACAACCTTAACGTATTATAATATAACCATTAATATAACAGACTATATAAACAATAATATAAAATAATATAACAGACTATTGTAAATTAAATAATGAGTTAGGAACAGGTTATAAAGTCAGGAGAATATCATGCAAATGACACAGTGAAACAGTTTTAAGGGCTTTGGAGTTGCTGGATGTACTGAGGGTGTCCAGATAGGATTTAAGTTCCTTACAAAAAATAAAGAAATAGGGCTTAGCACCCTGAAATTTACATTTGTGTAAAAAAAAAATTCGCAAGAAAAATAAATAGGTTTATCAAAAAAGATTGGTCCTCTTCCTCTTTATCAAAGTTGTGCTGACCAAAAAAGAACATCTTTGTATAACAAAGAAAAACTCTGTGATGAAAATGTGCGAACAAAGATACAGAAATCCTTCCACACTGTAAAAAAATAAAACATAGATTATATTTATATTTAATTAATTAAAATGACGCAACAGATTACAAGCAATATTATTAATTAAATTTAACAAATTAAAATTGAGTAATAATTAATCAAATTAATTCCTTAAATGTTACACTGTAAAAAATAAAACATAGATTTTATTTATATTTAATTAATAAAAATGACGCAACAGATTACAAGCAATATTATTAATTAAATTTAACAAATTAGAATTGAGTAATAATTAATCAAATTAATTCCTTAAACGTTAACCATTTAAAATGAGTTAATTTACAAAATATATGTTATTGCCAACATTGAAGACACCTGATGTTAACAAGCAGAATCACTGAAGGAGAAAACCATAATTAAAGTCACCATTATGGAGATGAGTGTGTGTTTTTAGTTGGGCTCTTCACCCTTAAATTATTAACTTTAAGTTTTGTTTGGTTGCTGTACGTGAGTTATAACAGCAGATGAACAAACAGTGATCTGATGGTGTTGGTTGTGTTTTAACATAATCATTATTTCACAATCAATTGACATGAACCACTGAACTCAAATGGAGCACAATTTGTGACTTAAGTTAACTTGATTAACTATAGAGAGTACTGGCCTTGTACACCATAATATTTTTAACTTTTACAATGTAATTCAAATAATTTCTAAAAAGAAACAAACAGACATCATGAATCTGCCTGTGCATCTCAACAATGGTGACATTTATAAAGCATGTTGCAGTGCATTCTGGGTTGCACCAATCAAAACTCATTCATGGCTCCCATCATGCATTGCTGCATGAATAAATAATGAGCTTATGATCAGAGGTTGTCACCATTGCTGAGATTCATACGCTAATTCATGATGTCTGTGTGTGCCTAAAAAAAAAAACACACATATATTTTTTATTATTGTTGATTTGAACATTTGGATTTCATTGAAAAGGCTAATTCATATTATGCAGCTAGAATTAATAAAATAAATCTAACTCATAAATTGGGACTCTACATGAGATCAGTGATTCAAGTCAATGATTGTGAAATTGTGAAACACAACCAACACCATCAGATCAACGTTTCTATTTGTTCTTCTGGCTGTTTATAACTCATGTTACAGCAGGCCGAACAAAACTTAGTTATTAATTAAAGGATCAAGAGCCCAACTAAAACACACACTCATCTCCATAATGGTGACTTTAATTATGGTTTTCTCCTTCAGTGATTCTGCTTGTTAACATCAGGGTGTCTTCAATGTTAGCAATAACATACATTTTGTAAATTTTACTCATTTTAAATGGTTAACATTTAAGGAATTAATTTGATTAATTATTACTCAATTCTAATTTGTTAAATTTAATTAATAATATTGCTTGTAATCTGTTGCCTCATTTTAATTAATTAAATATAAATAAAATCTATGTTTTATTTTTTACAGTGCAGAACAGACTTGTATATGTACAGAAGAGATGAGAAATAGATTCTTGCTCAGCACCACAAAAAGAACATAAAGTGTCAATATCAGGAAACATCTTTTTAAAGTAAAGCTTCACAGGATAAAAAATATGTAAGTAATTTGTAAGAGACATCCTTGACCTTATGGTTATTAAATATTTAGAAGACAAAGTCCACACTTTCTTCCATGGAATATTGACAAACTGGCCATTCCAGTACGACACAGTGTATGGGAGAGAAACAATCTCATTTTGAAATAACTGTCTAATTCTTCTGTTCTGACTAGAAGAGTTAGACAAAAAACTAATATTTACAATCATTGTATCAAAAGGATGAGCTACTGACAAAGAAATATGGGATCTAGCTGAGTCCTCTGAGAAGAGTTATTGCTCCATAAGGGATGGCATCCATTACAATAGCAAACTCTCGAAGAGTGACAGGTATATGTGTACTTATTCAAAAACTCCTGAATATGAATACAAGTATCCATCATTATTGATTAATTGAGAAGCCAAAATAAAAATTATTATTAAACCAGTTTGGGAAAAATAACGACTTATTTTTATAAATAATATCACAATTATTCCAAATAAAATACCGGTGAGGACTAAAATTGTGTTTATAAATTAGGTGCCAGGCCAAAAGCGCCTTGTTTATGAAATTTGACAATTTAAGGGGACAATTTGGTGATGTTGTAGTTACACAACAACAGGAAAGGGAGACCTCCCACCTTAGAAAAAACAAGACTGGGAAAAGTATTCCAGAATGAATCAGGGTTTGTTAAGTACTGTTTTAACCAATTTATCTTGAAAGTATTATTTAAAGAAGTAAAATCTAGAAAGTTTAGACCACCATATTCATAATTATTAATGACGACAGATTTTTTTAACGTAATGCCTCTTATGCTTCCACAGAAAATCAAATAGTATTCTATCAATATCTGCACATGCAGCTTTATCCACATATAAGGAGAGGGCAGGGTAAGTCATTCTTGAGATACCCTCAGCTTTAGCAATAAGAGTTCGTCCTCTCAGAGATAAATCTCTCTGTAAACCATGAATTGAATTTCCTTTTAGCTTTCCCAACAACTGGGTCAAAGTTCAGTCTGCATCTAACTTTATCATCCTTAAATATGGATATACCCAGATAGGTCACCTGTGACTTAACTGGAATACCGTAAAGAGAGATAGAAGGACAGGTTTTAACCGCTAACAGCTCACATTTATTAAGATTTAAGTTCAAACCGGAAGTTTTAGAGAAAAATGTTATGTGTTGGATTGCAATCGGAATCTGTAATTCATCTTTTAAGAACAGGGTAGTGTCGTCAGCTAGCTGACTAATAAGAATATGTTTGTTGGCAATAGTAAATACCTTGCAGATGACTACTCTGAAGAAAGAGGAGAAAGAAGTTGTGCAGCCACAAGAAATAAATAAGGGGATATAGGGCAACCCTGACGAACTCCTCTTGACAATTGAAATCTAGGCGAAGGGTACCGCATTTAAGGTTGATGGAACAGTTGGCATTATTATAAAGAGTTCTTATAAACTTGCAGAAAGGATCACCAAACCCAAGCTTTTGGAGAGCTAGAAAAATAAACTTGTGTTCAAGAGAGTCAAAAGCTTTGTAGAAATCTACAAAAAGAATAAGGCTGTCATCATCAACCAATTCGCTATAGTCTAATAAATCTAGAACAAGTCGGATAGTTGTTTGCTATATGTCTTTTTGGCATAAATCCTGAATCCTCTAAGAAGACAAATAGGCCGCCAATTATCTATTAAAGTTGTATCTTTCTTAGGTTTAGGTATCAGAGTTAAAAGCCCTTGTGTTAAACTAGAAGGCAAAGTTTCTGACAGAATAATCCAAAAAACATCTCTAGCAGGAACGGTTGCTAATTCTTCAGCAAAGCTTTTATAAAACTCGGCCGTTAGGCCATCGGTTCCAGGAGATTTATTATTTTTTAAGGCCCTCAATCCCCCTCAATTATTTCAGTGATAGTTATAGTTTTTATCACAGTCAAGCTGTTCATCTTTAGATATTGATTTAACCTCATTTAATGACTGAAAGAAAAGGGAGGCTGAGTCCTTACAGTAATTAGATTTATATAGCTTTGAATAAAAATCACTGCAAAAAGAGGCAATTTCCTTCGTCGAATTATCTGTCAAAACGCCATTAATTTGCAGCGAACTAATAGAAAGATTCCTAGAGTTGTGTTTTTTCCATTCTAAAAAAATAAGCAGAGCTCTGTTCACCTTGTTCTAGCCATTTCCTCCTTGAACGAACATAGGAGCCTTCAGCTTTGTATTTATAAATATTGTCTAATTTAGATTGGAGCTCTGCAAGTTCTGTTTAAAACGGTTACCGATAAGCTTTCCTGAATTTTGCTCTGAAGTGTTATGATCTTTGATATGACCTTCTCTCCTCTTCATTCCTTCTCTGTTTTGCCAAATTGCTGCTAAAATGTCTAATACACATTCCTACTTCATATTTTAACAATTCCCAAATTTAGTCTAAAAGTATTTTTTTTCAGAAGAAGCTTTCACCCAGTAGTATCGAATCAAAAAGGAAAATTCTTTTTTTCAACTCATCATGCTTAAGTAGAGATGAGTTCATTTTCCAGTAAGAGGCTCTAGAATTTATATTTGAGTGTCCTGTGGATAGAGGAGTAGAAAAGGAGAATAGTGTGGTGATCCGTTAAGGAAGAGGGAAGAATACTAACCGAAACATTATAATCTTTGAAAGAATATGGTACAAGCCAATAATCTAAACGAGAAAGTCTTGAGCGATTCTTGTTACCCCATGTATAAGATTTAGTATTTGGAAACTTCTCCCTCCAAATATCAACTAAATCCAACTTTTCCATGAAAATTTTCAATTTTAAATTGGAGAGAAGTAGACTGCCTGGGGAGGAAAATCTATCGAGATTGTTATCAGGGGTGATATTAAAATCTCCACCAATACAAATTACAGCATAAGGAAATGTATTAAACCATAATCAAATTTTGTCTCCTATCTCCTCAAGTAACAAGTCATTTTCTCTAGAGGTATTATACCCATAAATGTTTACCAATAAAACAAATATATTATTGATACAAATTACCAATATAACAAAGTGCCCCTTAGGATCAATATAACTATGTAACACTGAACCTGCTAAATGGTTTTTCATTATCATAACACCAGCAGAATGTTCTGAACCATGAGCCATCCAAACCTCATTGCCCCATTGGTTTTTCCAAAAAGTAATGTCATTGGAAACAGAGTGCGACTCCTGGAAAAAACAAAAGTCAGTTTTGAAAGACTTAGCATACAAAAACAACGCTTTATGCTTTACATTATCACGCAACCCCCTGGCATTGAGAGAAACAATTGAAATAGACATTCAAAAAGAACAGAACAAGAGATAAAAGAACAAAAATACCAGTGGTAGAAACCTCAAGGGAGAAAAAAGGTGCATCGGTAGCTAGCTGACTAGAGTCTGGTAAATTCCAATCTTCGGCATAAACTCAGTCAATTAAATTAGTGAGCTATCTTAAAATAAAATATTACACCCACTAAAATTTAAGTGGTTTACCATGCTTAAGGTGGATAAATTTCAGATCCATCAACAAAGACACGACCTCCAATGAAGTGAGCTTTCTTTCCCTCCTTTCGAGCCTTATCTACAGCAGGCCAAAGCAGCTGTCTTCTTTCTCGATCAGTCGCGATGAGATCCTCAGTGTAGCGAAGTTTATTGGCACGAAGAAACTCCGACGTCCTCGCGGCCTTCCACACTCCCGTCTCTCGTAACTCGCGAAGAAAATTGAATGATGATTGATCGCGGTCGCGAAACTATTCTGGAGCCTCTTTCCAATGCGGGTGAACTGTATCGATTGTGCCAGCTAGGCTGCTTCCTGCCTCGGGGGAAAGTGGCTTCACAGATACGGATGGATTTCTGCTCTTACATCCTCTCTTTCCTTCTCAGTGACACCGTGTAAACGTAGATTCCATCGACGGGAGTATCTTTCCAAGTCAGTGATACGTTGTTCACAGAATCCCAACTTCTTCTCTTCAGTGTTCAATCTAGTCTCAACGTGACTGACTTGCCTTTGATGTCGTTTAGTTCAGCACATACAAAGTCCACTGTTTTTTTTTAAAACCTTCGATTTTAAGGGAATTTTCACTCACCATTTTCTCTATGGTGTGTCAGAGAGCGAGTGTTAATCAGATTAGAGAGCGTCGAAAACAACCGAGGAGTTATCATTATCTACCTTGCCCTTCTTGGATGGAGGTTTAGCTGGACTATCTGGAAGTGGTGTTCTGGCCCCCGGTCAGAGTTTCTTCCACAGACACATAGTTGTGACAGTCCATCTTGTCAGATTGCCGCGAAACACGCAACGTATCTTTCCTTTTGTCAGCGGTCTCGACTTCATATTTCGAATTTCAGAGAGAGAGCAGAAAAATATATGTGGGTGATTTTGCATAAAAGTAACTTTAAGGAATGATATTTACGCCGTTATTAAAGTTTGTCAGCAGAGCTCGGCGAGAAAGTTAAGATTAGCAGGACGCCATCTTGGACTCCCCCTAACAGGTTGCTTCAATAATGCTCATTCATCACTCAATTAATCACTTAATTATCTCATTAAATTTAAGTGAGATAATAAACTCACCACAAATAAACTCACAGGAGAGAGTAAATTTAACACTGGAGTTTTTGTGCTGTACATTTTAAAACATGTTCCTCTAACGTCATGAAAACTGGGACATTTTCAACATTCCCGGAACCAACACTGAATATTTTGGAGAACGTTCTTACAACAAAAGTCTGTTAGCTGGGATGCATTTGCAGCTTCATCTTACCAAGTGTTGGTGACAGACTGGACAGCCAAGATCTGCCAGGTAGTGATAGAGTGTTTCAGGTAGATCCCTTTATCTGTGACTGGTGCTGGACTGGGATATGAGGAAAATACAAGAAAAACTGTTGAAGCACTCTTCTAATGGTTGTTTATCGTCAGACTCTCACACTCTCTCACACACACACAACACACAC